>VWZT01013087.1:635510-665607 GCA_013397055.1 Pachycephala philippinensis
GCCTTTATTTTTATCCAGATGTTAACATACAGCTCAAGGCAGAGAACACCCAGAAACTCGAACAAAGGTGTACAGCAGTTTGGGAAGGTAAATCAGAGCTTGCTTCACTTCAAACAGTTTGGAATTATCATACTAAATGAGCCGTGCACTCTGGATATTTACCACGGAGGCTGGCTGCTGTGTTGCCCCACTGTTAACACCATGACAGTTCTGAGTTACCCACATCCCATTAGCTCAGATCCATCACATCTCCGTGCTGGAATGTGGCTCTTCTGCCACGGGGCCAAATGCTGCTCTCCATAACTCATTAACTCAGGCTTTAGTGCAGTGCAAATGCAAGCAGCAGGACACACTGGTTTGCTTTTCTCTGGTTTTGCATGGCTGAGCTCTGGTTCTGCTTTATCATGCCACAAAATTCAGAGCAACCTTCCAAGTTTCACTGACTTCCAGCTGGAAAGGGCACACAGAGCTTTCTGTGGGTGTCCATGCTCTACATTACATGGTACCTGGGTTTCTGTGGATCTTTGCTATCCTACCAACACTATATAGGGCTAGGCATTATCAAAAGTCACTAATTTTTCTTGTTCTGGCTTCAGGAAGAGGAGGAGAACAGCCTTACTCTGTTGGATTCTTGCAGTGGTAAGTATTCATCAGCCATCTCCTGGTCCTGAGCTGAGTTTTGAGGTTCTCTTGGGTTTCCTTATACATAAGGAAGACAGAATTGTCCAAGCTGTCCTGGAGAATGACTTTCTCTAATCCAATGAAAGCCCAAGAATTCTCAGCAGAGAGGATCTGCGTTCTGTCTCACACCTACCCTTAGCATCTGCATGAAACACTGTTCAGCAGAGCATAAGCCTTGGGCACAGAGTGCAAGAAACACAGTCATTAGGAAGCCCTGTTTGTAGGTATTTAGAACTGAAAGAGAAGCCAGAGTTAGGATGAAGAAATAGACTGTTGTTTTATTTTTTTTTTTAAATGCATTTGATGTATTGGTGTAAAAGCAGGTCCTCATAAAATCATAGAATCATTTGGGTTGGAAGGGGCCTTAAAGATCATCTGAATTCAAACCCGCCCCGCCCCACTCACAGGAAGGGATGCCACCCACTAGACCAGGTCTTATCTCATACGACCTTTTTTTTTTCTTCTTCTATTTTGGGAGGAAGTATCTCAGTATGTAGGTACATTTAGCTGTTTCAATCCTGTGTTGGACTTCGGCTCTATACTCAAAACCTGAGCATTCATGGTTCTTGGTGAAGTGCCTCATGTTTTGATGCAGGAGAGTTTGAAGGTAGGATGCCATTCTTGGGTCAGATGTGCTTTTCCCAGCATTCTTACAAAAGAATGCAAAAAATTACACCTAAGCTGAACTCAAGCACATGAGTAACACCAGGGGATTACTCAATGTCTGATTTCAAGACTTTGAATCACTGAGGCCTTAATTACCACAATGGCAACTTCAAAATGTCACAGCCCCAACCACTGTCGTGTCCACACAACGCTGCTCTTTTCTTTGCCCTGTTAAGAATAGATTTGCTCATTCATATTGCAAATAAAGAAACATCTTTGGGCCGCAATCTGCAAACAGCAAAGTCATTAAACGACTGACTTCAGTCCGCATGAGCACTGTTACTTGCCTGAATAGTAAAAGCAAAACCAGAGCCTTGGTGAACAACCCACCACGATCACAGGGTGACAGCACCACAGTCGATGGTTTGCAAGTTCAAGACACAAATGAAGACGTTAATGCGTAGGTGTCCAGACAAATGGGTCTGTGGGTATAACTCATAATAAAAATTGTTGTATATTTTTACCCAATAAACTATTCAGCAAATATTATTGAAGTACATGATGAAAAAGTCTCCTTTTCTACCAGCTCTAAATGAGAAATGAGCCTTTGGGCGTTTAGTTGACAAATAATGCAGGTACAAGAATTTGCAAATCCTGTACAGTGCATGTGGAGTCCACTGGCTCTAGACATACATCCACAATCTGGAGTTGTGCAGTCTGAAATAAACACAGCTGTGTTTATCTGAATGTGTGATCCCATGTACATGGGAGAAAGTTCAAATAAATGCACTCTGTGCGACGATGCTGTAAATGCAGCAACTGCATTTGTCAGATGTGTGATGATGCAATCTCTTAAATAAACAGAATGAGCTGCTTGTTTGAATTCTGAGCTGCAGAGACTTAAAAATATATGTACATTAATCAAAGCCAATAAAATGAAATCCAAAACAGCTATAAGATGTTAATTGAACCTTAGCTGAAAATTCACTTGTTGTCCTTATACCCAGAATAAAGTTCTGTGTGTTGGTATTAAGTGTATGGTGTGATTTTTAGACAGTAAGAGATTAAGGGAATAGATAACCATCACTTTTGGATTTAGTGGACCAGTCCTGTTTTTCCTAAGAGAGCCCATTGTCTAAGACCAACTCTAGAAATTCATAGAATCTTAGAATGGGTTGGAAGGGACCTTAAAGACCATCTCCTTTCAGCCATCTTCCACCAGACCAGTTGACTCCAAGCCCTGTCCAACCTGACCTAGAACACTTCCAGGGATGCGGCATCCACAACTTCTCTGGACAACCCCTGGGAGTACCTCACCACCCTCTGAGTAAAGAATTTCTTCCGAAGAAAAAGAAATGGTGGGATATCCCCAACTTTTCATCTTATCAACCAAAGCGGTAGCTCTATTTTACAGCTAAAATATCTTTATTTGGGATGTGTGGTCTGCTCAGTATTCAAAAGAACCAATAGGCTGAGGAATAAGTTGCTGATGAGGTGAAGAATATGAGGAGGAAAAAGAAAAGCTGAATGAATGTAGATGCTATCAAAGCTGTTGTTTTACTCAGAGTTAACATTGGCTCAGCGTTTCACTATAAACTCATTCAGAACAGCAAGTTACTGGAAAAAATCCTCCACTTGAGAAATATGCAATAGTTACTGATGAGTCAGAAGTTGGAAGTAGTGACACCACCACACACTATTAAAAAGTCCTACTTTCCAATACTGTCTGACTGCTCTGCAACCCAAAATAACATCACTGCAGAAGCACTGTAAAGCTTTTTTCATTTGTCATAAGTATATTCCCTTGGAAAACACGAGCTGTGCAAATGGTCTTAAGAATGGTTACTGTGGAATTAGACCATCAAATTTCTTGACTTATGTGCTTTAAAATCTTGCCCAAAAGATGGCACTAACATTGTTTTTAGTAACATATATTGGATATAGATTTAATTCTTCCCCCATGTAAAAAGCATCTTCAAACTGGTCACAAATATATGTTGGAGGAACGTGCTTAATGTGCACTACTATGCCAGCTGACAATTGCTGTATAGGAATTAAGCTTCCCTCACATTAGGATCATCAGACACTGCACAGAAACTATTGCTGGACCAGCAGATGTGTCTGTCAAACTACAGAAACCCCGAGCTATGAAACCTTCATCCCAACCAGGACTATTTAAATCTATGTAATCTGCCATACAATGTACCAGAAGAGTATCATATATTTAAATCATGCACTATTAAATCTCTTGAAAAGTATGCTAAGACTAGATCAACTTCATTGAACAATTTATATCTGATTTAAAATATTCAAAGAAGTATTACACTGTTGAATTTTATTATCAGTAATTTATTTCAGGGTTTAAAATATTTAAATTACACACCTTTTAAGGGATGGCAAATAATTTGCGTGTCTCCCCAAGCAGCAGAAGCACCTATTTACAATACTTTCAGAGTTTATATTAACATGGTTATTTTGAGTATATGCAGAGACCATATTTCTTCTTTTCACTAACCAGATCATGTCAATGGGCTTGAAGAAGGTGGGCCCCAAAAGAGCTAAAAATTTGCTGTTGATCTGGCAAGAACAGAGCGTTTGAGAGGCAGAAGGCTCAAGTGGGGCTACTATAATTTACAGCAGCACTGGGGAGAAAAAGCCTGCTGGCTTCAGTGTTGCTCGCACTGAAGCCAGCAGAAGAAAGACGTGGCCCATCCGTCAGTACTGTGAGCTTCTTCTGAACATCTGGTGGTTTTTATTTCCATGTCATACTCCTTCCATAATAGCAAAACTCACATGAGAACCCCAGGCACGTGTTAAGACACTGTGATAAAGCTGAACACCAGATAAAACCAGGGCAAGTGATACATGAAAATAAGGGGACAAATGGGTCAGTGTGAGAGGTTTGACCAAATTAGTGTCAACTTTTCTTCAAGCACCAGCAAAGGATAGATTTGAGGAGCAGAGAGGAGAAAGTTTGAAGAATGAGCTTGGAAATTGATTGTAAAGGCAACAGATAAATGAAAATGAAAGGTAAAGAAGGGCAATGCCATGGTAGGTTTTGAATGAGAAGTCCAACAGATTATGCTCCATGCAACAAACTCAAGGGATGTCATGGGAGACAGGAGGGACCAGGGTTGGAACTGTGATAGAAAGTGGCCGGAGAGGAGGCAGATGGAGAGTGATGTGGTGGGATGGGAATGCCATCCTGGCAGAGGAGCCAAAGGGAGATGGAGCAGTGCAGGAAAAGGGGTGCACGGGCTGGAGGCACAGCAGGGAAATGGGGAAGCAGCGGGATGGAGAGATGTCAGAGGGGAAGGAATCACTCAGATCGGTGCAATGATAACAGTGAGGAGAGTGAGGAGCTGCTGGGCTTCTCTTTGTGGGAGCCATGTGGCAGCTCCAATCTGGGGATTGTACACTTGCCTATATTGAATTTAACCCCAAAATGAGGAAGAGAATGAACATGAATTATAGTGACATGATGTAGACAGAGATTTTCACCCAAAAAAGATGCACCACAAGTGAGGAGGATGAGGAATTGCAGGAGCTGCCCCAAAGCACATTTAATACTTAACACCACTTCCTTATCAAGTCAAAGTAATTTATGCCCCCAGCCTGCTGCTCTTCTGCTAACAAACCCCTCCTGAAATCACCTAGCTAAAGAAAGGCAAGGAAAGGAAAGATGAGCTTCCTGGGTAGAGAAGACCTCACCACTGGCTTTTACTTTTTGTTTCAGTTTGCCAGAGACAGAATCAGATTTCCTTTCAGACTTGCATTTTTGTTGTTGTATCTGGAGCAAGCCAGCCTTTATCCCTTCCACCTTTGAACTTTATTTTTCTTTGGGGGAGGGATTAGTCAGCAACAAAAGAGAAGTGAGGACCAATGACTGCACCACAAAATAGTAACAGAGGCATCACAGTGCAATCAGGGAATTTACAAAGGGGAAAAATTAGATACAGCAACCAAGACCGCCAACCACAGGTGGGTTATCTCATGTTAATATAAACCCCCTCAGTTAAGAGAATTCAGAAGAGCATGGTAGCAATTATTGTAAGCTGCCATCACCACTCCTGTCAAGGTTCTGTTCAGTCCACAAGAAAAATCTCACACCATGTTTGAAGGGCCTGAAAATCCCCAAACCACTGCCGGGAAACTCCCCACGACATCCCTGCACACAGAATTTTGGTGGGGTTTTTTTGTGCTGCAACACATCTGATTATCTAAATAGAACCCGTTGCCTTTGCATAAAAGCAGAGGTGCTCATCTGGTTACAGCCCCAGCAAGCCATCCTGTAGGAACACACCTGGGGGAAAAATATCTCCTACAATAGGGTGCTGGACCATAACAGGACTCTGCTGCCCCTTCCACCCCCTCGCTTAATGAATTTTTCAAAAACCAAAGGGAACTGCCATCCTAACAACAGGAACTGGACAATTTGCAGTAGGTGCTACGCATGGTAGTGCTAGTAGCAGCAGGAGTGCCATGAATATGGAAGTGAGGAGCTAACAGGAGGAAGAGACATTTGGAGAGAAGTATCTTGCTCAGCTTCTCATAACAAAAACTAGTTTTAAAATCTTCAGCAGTGAAGCAAATGGGTAGGGTGTCACCAGTTCAGCTGAAAACTCACTTGCACCTTATGGTCACCATCTGTGGTGTGGAACGTTTTCAACCTTGACAAAGCAGATTTGTCCGAGGATATTTCCGCTCTTTGAAATAAGAGAATTAGCTGTGGTAAAACCGGAACCCGTGTTGGCACATCTACACTCAGGCGATCTCTGGAAGGGGGGGAAAAAAAAGTATATCATTGCAACAAGCGTCTGGTTGCCAACCTGTAAAAAATAACACCCCGCCACCCCCGGCCAGCTCCAGCTGTGTCACTGCTCAGCAACACCAAAGGCCACTGGCTTTTTCCTCCTCCTCTTTAAAATATGAAGTGCCTTTTTAAAAGCCCGTGAGAAGAAAGGCACATGCAGCAGGTGGTCACATCTGTGCCCACCTCCCTCCATCCTGAACAATTTGTTCCTGAGTGCTCCTGACGAGGAAAAGGATGGAAACTCTGGGTGTGAAAGGAGGATGAGGGTGGGTGGAAGAGGATAAGGGCAGGCATTCCTCTCCCATCTCAAGGAGAAACAGAAGATCTTAAAGCCCATGAGCTATTTGCCCTGTTTCTATCTCAGCGTAACCCCTGCAGGAGAATTCCCCCAGAGCCCAACTCGCTGACAAGCACAAAAATCAACATATGTCTGAGATATGTATGCACAGCCATGCTCTCTATCACTGTTGAGATGGAGACAACCACAGAAATATAAAACATAGATGGTTCCCTTTTGATTTGCCCTTCATTTGAGAATTCTCCATTGGCTGTAATTGCACTCATAATACTGCCGCAGTTGTGTATTTTTCAAAGAACTGAGTCAATAATCCAAATGATGGCTCCAGCTCTGGACAGAGCCTTTCATTTCAACTCATTTAACATTTTAATAATGCCTTAAGTGTTGTAAGGTTCCTGCGTCGAGCTGGAGAGGAGCACTGCAGACCCACGGCTCCTCTCTGCTTCTGCTGGGATTTTCCATAGTGACTCCAGACAAATCATTTAATGACCCCAGCCTGCAAAAGGGGAATCAACTGACTTCCTTATCTCCAAGGCAAATTGTGAGGGTAAATTTGTGCATACAACTGCAGATCGGGATTTTGTGGGGGGACAGAAAATACTTGGCCAAATGGATGGGTCCAGAAGTGCATCTTAAAGAGATAACGATGCTCTCCTTCCCCCAGCCACCACCCTGAATGCCTCAGATACTTTAAAGTTTTGATTTTTGGGGAAGCACAGGGCCAATTGCTACCAGAGTTAACCACAAAAAGCTTAATCTGTTCTACCCAGTTGCAACACTTTGTCCCCCCCCGATCCTCGAATTTTACTTCTTCCCCCAAATTCTCCCATTCCTCTCCATGAAGTGGTGGAATCCCAGCAAGCTGCACTTCAGCAGAGATGAGTAGCACTGTCGGGCTAATTAGAATTCAATTAACACAGTCATATTTTACCACTTCACTCTCAGTTCTGGTGGGCAATGTCACACGCTCCAGTGGCACAGGAAGTACCACGATGCGAATTAAACATCGTTTGCTACTGGCAGCCAGTAGAGACACAGGACGGGGATTGTCTGCCTGCACAAACCACAAGAAAGGGCTCAGCTCTCACCATCAAGAGCTTCATATGTAACTCTGGCCTTTAAAACGTGTTATAATGACTCAGAATGAGGAACAAGAGAAAATCTGCCGAAGAAGCAGTTTGTCACGATGTGGGATTCGTTTCTTCAACAGCTATAACCTCAGGTTTCCTGATTCAGCAACTTTGATGAACATAAATTAAAGAAATAAAGTGAAATGGCACCATGTTTGCATGGGGTGGAGGTAAAACTGGATCCAAAATGAAAATCAGTCTGTTGGTCAAGAAAAATACATCGCAGTGTGCCTGGACTCAAGATTAGTGTCAGCAGTGAAGTTAGGGGCACCCTTGTGTGATCATTAAGTTTATCAAAGCCTTGGAAAGAATCAAACATGGGTGAAGTGTTGGCCTGATTGAAGTCAGAGTGATACTTCCAGCCTCTCACCACACGTTTCTAAAGAGCCCAAAGCCCAGCACTGGGGCTGAAAAGCAAAATCAAAATAGAACGGATAAATAATAAATTAAATAACATAAGTTAAAGCCTCCTGGAAATGAAAACTGATTAGCCAGATTTCACAGAGGGTTTCAATTAAGTCTGTTTCTCATTTTTGTTTATCTATATTTAATACTGATAAATAATGTTATTTCATTACAAGTCTCTGACGGGTGTTTCTAGCCATTCTTAAAGGGATAGTTAGGCTTAAAAAAACCCTCCATCACCTATGGAATCTGGGTTAGCAAAATTGAAAAAGCACACTTATTTTTCTCTGCTAATGATGTTTGCATGTTTTCTTGCACTCTGTTTCTCCTCTGACTTTCCAGATGCTGGAAATGGAGCCCTACCAAGAGTTCCCATCTTCTTCTTCCTGTGTTGAAAACCCGGAATATTGTCTAGGTCTGTGCTGAAATGCTGAGCTTCATGATTCATTTATTCACCCTTGAAGATAGGAGAAGAAGGACCAGTTCAAGAGCTTCCCATCTCACATGGTTCACATGTCCCTGAGACCTGAGCACGGGGAAGGAAGGGCTCAGCCCTGATGTCCAGTTTCCCTCCAGTTTTACACTCACACCTGACACCATCAAGTGCTTCTGTTCACAGAGAAAGGACGACAAGATGAAAGAGCCACTTCCAATGTCATCAGGAAACACTGACCACCACTGGCAAGCCTTTATCCACCCCATAATAACCCTGATCCTACCCATTCTTGCATGGCAAGCAGCAAAACTTCCCTGGTTTCAGCTGCTGGAGATCAATGCCATGTCCTGGGCAGGAGGAAACCTCCCTTGCACACCTGTTCTTTAGTTAAAAAGGGTTCAGGTGAAAAGGGGCAGGCTGCTAATTGGCTTTTTTTTTTTTTACAATGAGGGCACTAAAACACTGTTACAAATTGTCTGATGTTTGCATTGCCTGGGAAACCCATACTGTTATCCATACTGTTATCGACAGAATCACTCTGAACATGATCTTCACAGACTGTGTCTGCTCTGTTCCCAACCCCAGCCTCTACAGGACTTTTTAACTCCTCCATCAGCACTTTGGGTGCTCCCCAGAGCTCTGACTGGCATTGCCATGGAGAGGAGGATGCTTTCCTTCCCCCGATGCTGCAGGAGCTGTTATGAAGCATGCAAATGCTACGCCGTGTTTCTTCACATCTCAACTGGGGTTTCTGAGCTCTTGCCATGCACAAATGTAGCAAATTCACTGCTTTCCCCTCCCTGCTTCTCTTCAGGCCTAAGGCAAAAGCTGCTGCAGAGACCACCTGGGTTAAATTAGCACAATTAAACAGTGTTAAGCTGCTTGAGGAAACGCAATGCTGTTTTCTGTGTTACTGAAGTCATGGTACGTGGCTGTCAAATTACTGTTTGGGAGCAGGAGGATGACCTGTGGGAGGAGCACAGAGCCAAAACCCTCACTTGTGTGTGTAAAGCTCCATCTCCTCATCTAAAGCAAATGACAGAATCACAGAATGGTTTGGGTTGGAAGGGACCCTTAAAGCTCATCTCATTCCACCCCCTGCCATGGGCAGGGACACCTTCCACTGTCCCAGGGTGCTCCAAGCCCTGTCCAACCCGGCCTTAGACACTTCCAGGGATGGGGCAGCCACAGCTTCTCTGGGCACCCTGTGCCAGGGCCTCCCCACCCTCACAGGGAAGAATTTCTTCCTAATATCTATTCTAAATTCACTTTCTTTCAGTCCAAAGATGTTACTCTTTAATTTCTGAAGAGTCCAGGGGATGATCTATGGTGCATTATAACTGTGCTATAAGCACCAGCACATCAGAGAGATGCTTTTTCGGAGCAGATGTGTGTGCTAAAGTGGAGAGGTAGGAATGTTATGCCAGAGGTCTTTTATTTGAACAACCCTAATAAGAAGGAAGATGGGTGGCCTTCAGAAAGGCACAGGTAGCACTGCCTGGAGCTGTGTGGGGTGGCTGCTGTTGCCAGACCCGCTGCTGCAGGAAATCATGTTGCTGAACCAGGATGTCCTTGTTACTCCAAATGGAGCCACTTTTTCTGCCCCCAGATTTTTATCCAATTGTCTGTTTGTTTGGCAACCTGAGCAGAGCAGTGTCTCCAGCTGGGCTGCTGGATGTCTGAAAGACTGAGGCTGTCTGCGAGCAGATGGGAATGTTCCTGTATTTCTGTCTCCAGCTCTCAGGGACCTGACTGAGACTCACAGTGCTCAGAATGCTGAAGAAGAGTGCCCAAAAAATGCCATTGCAAATGCAGCTGGAAAGTCATTTTTTTTATTCACTTTGATTTCTCAGGATTTTTTTTTTTCAGACCCTGAAACTTGGGTCTGGATCTAGCGACACACAGAAAGGAAGGGTGTTGTGTGTCTGCTCATGTCTCTCTGCCCTACTTCTCCCACAAGTAGGACATCTGGGATTTATGGTCACCTTAGTCTGAAGCTTCACTCTCCTGCTGCAGCAAGCACCCACAGCCCTCAGAGCAGAGGCTGAGCTCCAAATCAGGCTCTGTGCACTTTGTAGCACTGCTAAAATAATCTCTGTGACAAGGGGAAGGCAAAGCAAGAGGAACCTTGTAATTCAGTGCTGAGACCACTCACCGGGACAGGGGAGCCCTAAGCTGTCACTCCTGCTACCTTCAAAAGTAATATCTTCCTGGTTGCTAAAAATGTGTCTCTCTTGGGAGCAGCTTCCCTGTTTCCCCTGGAATTTCCCTGTTCCTGGATGAGTGCATTCCCAGCCGTGCTCTCTCACTGGAGAGTTACAGGCATCGTGAGCCGTGCCGGCACCATCCCCTCTCGAGTCCAGGATAGACAGAAAACTGACTAAAGAAAATTAAGCTCCACCTTGATGTCCCACTTTTCTCAGGCTATGTTTTTGCAACTTCGTAGCAGATGGTATGTCTTAGGTATAGCACTTTGGAGATGCCAAGTGATGTCCTATCTATCAGTGTTTTTATTTAATGAGGAGGGAAATTCTGACTCCTACTTACACTTGGGAAGCTGCAAGAGGGAGACAGGTGTGATGCTATTTCATACTGCTGTATCATCTACCCAGAGCCCTTAACAGCTATTTTTAATCTGGACACTAAAGGAACTATTAATTAGGAAAACATATCCTGGTGCCTAATACAAATTGTAGAGACTCTAATGGTGTATTAGAGCATCTTAATTTTCTTCAGAGACTACAATTAGCAGTGAGTTGGTCTGCAGTACGATGATTTCTTTTTTTTTTTTTTTAATTATCTGAAAAAATAAAGGATGCAAATATAGGGCAGCTGAGGAGAAGGATGGGGTTCCAGCCCAAAATGCTTTGAGTGTGTCCAGTCAATACATTTAAATTGAGACATTTTACTCAAGGTACAGCTGAATGAGAAAGAAAAATAAAAGTAACTGGGGTGTAGTGGCTGTTTTTAAAATGTGAATTAAGGGACAATATTGCACATAACTGCTCATAAAAAATGCCACAGTATTTTGCCATTTACATATAGCCAAGTCCTTTATGTCTCAGCTTTAATGTGGCACAATAGTTTCCATCACCTGCACATCAGATGATAGATGTCACAATTTTGGTGGACTTTCACTGTTGAACAGATGTACTTGAACCTTCCTGCTTTGTGGGATTGCAAAGCAGGATGATTACATTGGTGCAAGATAATTTATGTTCCTTTTCACAATGAAATCCTGTTTTTTTGAGAAATCAGACTTGCATTATTACACAGGAAAATGCTTATTAGTGAAAGAAACTTCTTCTGTGTGCAGACTTGATTAAGAAGTCAGCTGAAATCCAAAAATGCCAATTGAAGATGAAAAATTGATCTCTTCACTGTTCCTCTGCCACATCTGAATGAAAAGGTAGGAAACTTTTCCCCCAGAGGAATGTGGATGAGGTTCATCCGTGTCCTTCTAAAGAAGCTGATGATGATCTTACTGGGTCTGTACAACAAGCAAACGAACCAACTTTTTGCAGTGGTTATTTTTCATTGGGAAAAAATGTAGCTGAACGGGCAGAAAAAGTAAAGAAAGAAAAAAAGGGCCAACAGGAAAACACTAAAAAGTCGTAATCAACTGAAAGTAGTATGTGAAGAGATCATGCAGCTGATGACCTTAAAAAAAGCCTTAGCACCAGAATAAATCACCACTGCCATCACTGACTATACCTTTCATTTCCTCTGCACAAAGCAGAGGTACAAGCCACTGGGAAGCAAAACAAACACATCAGCCTCTCCTCTGCTGAGGTGGGTGGGAAACCCCCTCCTGCCACACAAATCCTCGAGCAGGGGCCCTTGTGGGCATGTCCTGGTGAGAAGGAAGAGGAGGTTTGACTCCACCTGGCCAGCTCCTGGGGTGTCCAAGCCTGTGGTGCAGCACACGGGGAATGCTGTGCCTTCTTGGACTCGTCACCAACTCTGTCACTACTTCAGCCCTGTCCCTCTCAACATCCTCACCAACTTCACAGCCATAGAGACGGGTTTATTTTAATCTTGGATGTCTCCAAAATAGATCGTTCATAACCGGCTTCCTTGCCTTTCTAAATGCGGGTAAGAAAGCTGATGAATGAAGGAGGAAGCGGGACCTATCCGAGGCTGTGCCCCCCATTTCCCTTTCCTTTCAAAAAGAGGCATAAAAATAAGCAAATGTGTCAATGTGATAGAGGCTGTTTTCATAGAGGTCCAGCCCACAAGCCACTTCTGCACTGGGAAAGCCTGAACTGGGGCTCTGCTCCTGCCTTGGCTCTCTGCAGGAGGGAGCCGGAGCGGGACAGCCCAGGCAGCCTGTGGAGCCACTCTCCCTTTTGGAAACATGGAAAGGTGATTATGGATAACCTGGTGGATTTTGGCCAGAACCAGAAGATCTCAGGAACACTTGAAGAGGTTTAAGTGGCTGAACATCAGCAGCTCCCTGCAGCCTGGTCCCGGGCTGGGGAAATATTCACCCATACTTCCATGAATGCTTGCAAAGACATACCTTAGGCTCAGTGAGTAGCAGAGACTGGGTATTGTGTTTTAAATTAATTCTTCAGCCTATACCTTCGTCTGCCATGGTACAAATGAACATTACAGGCTGAACATTAGATATTCATGTTCATCTAACAATCTGTAATAAGCTATCGGGGCAGATTTTGACATGTACATTGAAGTTATTGCTTTTTTATCAATATCACGGTACATTTGTCAGCCGAGAATAATAATTGTATTGGTATGTATATAACTGATCTTGTAGTGTGACAGTCCCTACACTGTGCACAAATTGAACACATTTCATCTTAAACACAAGGCTATTAATTAAAATCAGGCAGAAATAGAGAATTTTAAACTGCCAAGAATGGAGCATCTCTGAGCAGCACCTTCTCCAGTATGTTCTTTTGTAAATAACTTGGATTCTTACAGGATCGCCTACTTGTCCATGGATTTGTTTGTTACAGCATGCCAGAAGAAATGCCAGGTCAGAGGTCTGAAATCAAGGGCACAAGAGGTAGGACAAGGCTGCTGTAAAAGGACGAGAGCATATTTCTGAATTTCAGCAGGCATCAAGCAGCATCTGCTGTAGTTATGGCAGCACGAGGAGCTTTCGTTCCGTTCCTTGCTTTTCACACACCAGTAACTCAGACAAATGCACTGCATATGTGGACACAGGTAGTCATCTGCACTTTTCACAAGTGTCCAGCCAACTCTGAATTTTAATTACTTCTAACTTCTCTATTAATTTCCTTCCAACCTGGCTGCTTTTTCTACAGCCAATGCTGGACTAAAGATGAGGCTAGGTTTCAAGAAATAGGAAGTTTAAAGCAAGAAATCCTTTTAAAATGACAAATCTTAACTCATGTGCACTAGAATATGCAGGATATTATGCACAAGGACAAAAAAAAAAAACCTTAAAAGAGCCAGAAACAGCACTGAAGATCTGGGAAGGATTTCTCTGCCAGAGTTTAATGGAGATCATAAGAGAGAGAATGAGTCAGACCATATTTAAAAACTAATTGCCCATTATCCAGGTGTGATGATGGTTGACGTTAAGACGTTCAGGTTACCAAAGCAGTGAAATGTGGTTATTTTTATCAACTGACCAAAGTGTAATAAGACTACAGAAAAAATTCCCTGGGAGAAGTTATTGATCAATGTTCACCTCTTCTGGCAGAGTACAAGGAGCTGTACCTTACACCAGAGTAAAAGTCAGCCTTGACAAGTTTGAGGAGTTGAGATTTTTATGGCATAAAAAGTGCCTAGGCCAGAGCATAAAATAAGGCAAAATGAATGCTGGTAAGAACAAGACCAAGAGATATAGAATGAGAGGTCAGGTACTAGAGCAGCTCTAATCTTGTAACCAGATAAAGGCTTAGATTTCATATTTCAGTTAAAAGTTAAGATGCAATTTCAGTATTAAGACCAGAGATAGAGAAAAGAAAATTGTGAAAGTAACTTGCAGTCATCTTACCAAACTCATCAGGATGTTCTGTCAGAAGCAGGAGATGGACCTGCATGAATACATTCCTGAAACTGCAGCAATTTTCACAACAAGCAATAAGGCAGTGCAGAGGTCAAAACGGGATGGGGAGCAGGACAAACACTGAGAGAGGATACTCTTCCATTGGGTGTACCAAAACACAACACCATGAATAGACGTATTTCTTTCCTATTTGTTTTAGCATCTTACCATGGCACTTTTCATTAGAAACATAATTCTCCTCTCCCCTGAATAGTTTTGCTAATTTTGGATAAAAACTCATGTTTTGCAAAATCTTCTTCTTGCCACGGAAGGGTGCTAAGGGAAAACAATTGGATTTCTCACCTTTGAGTATCCAGATTAGGTGATGTTTATTAATTTCAGCGTCTCTGGTTATCAGATCTGCCCACCTCTGCTTCCAGCAGTACCTGTTGGAACAGTTCTGTGACAGGGGCCCAAAACTTTGCAGTCAGCCACTTGTTGGTTCCTACACCAATAAGTTTTCCATTTTGTGATAACAATACCACAGGCAGCAGTTGGAATACTTTCCTAGAGAGAGGCAGATTTTTCTGCCTTTTCATTCCCATGCACAGATGGAGACAAGACAAGGCCTGGTTTAGCTTTTAAACATGACAGTGTCGCTAAAGTAGCTTTTCAGCTTAAATTCCCTGTGTCTCCTCTACATATTCTTCATATTCCAGCACCTAAAGGAGCTCCAAGGGAGCTGGACAGGGACGTTGAACAAGGGCATGGAATGACAGAACAAGGGGGAATGGTTTCACGCTGCCAGAGGGCAGGGTTAGATGGGATACTGGGAAGGAATTGTGCCCTGGCACAGGGTGCCCAGAGAAGCTGTGGCTGCTCCTGGACCCCTGGAAGTGCCCAAGGCCAGGCTGGACGGGGCTTGGAACACCCTGGGATAGTGAAAGGTGTCCCTGCACATGGCAGGGGATGGAACTGGATGATCTTTAAGGTCCCTTCCAACCCAAACCCTTCTAGGATTCTGCAGTTCTATGAAAATGATGTGACCATGTTTCTATATTACCCAGTAATACATTATGCACTAATGAAGTAATCATTCAGAAAACACTCTTTAGTTTACTATGCCAGAAAATGAAAAAAAAAATCCATGACAAGTATGATCTAGGAAAGATCTTGTTCCACTAACAACTTCCATAAACAGCCACACATAATTTTTTCCAGAAATGAGTCAAAAGATCACTTGCTAAGTCACTGGCTGGTGCAAAATAGATGCCATTAGGTAAAACTCATTCCAGTGAGATCCAAAAGGGCACAACGTTGAAGAGCACCATGGGCTTTGCTTTGAAAACGTTCTTTCCCACACACCTGCTAGGCTGGCACAGCTGAATTTTCCCATTCTTGTCAAATCTTTCCTGTTTAAGATGAGTAATAGTGCCAGATTTCTGAAGTAATACACCACTTAGTGGCGTACTCCCTGGTAAAGTTCCTCTGTAACACTTTTATTTGCAAAGGTTACTATGACAGCTGCTTGGCTGAATATATTTTCAAATTGGGTATTTATGTTCTTCCATAACTATTTGAATTCTTCTCTTACTTCATGCGTTGAATCTCAAATAAAAATTTTATCAACTTTGGAATGTGAGTCATTATTTAATTTATCGGGATCATTCTCTTTAATTACTATAATTCACGTCATCTTTTCTAGGGTATATCCATCTCCTACCTTCAGTCTTTAACTGACTGCAGTTTTATTTGCTGCACCTTTTTCATCTTTTATTAATTGATTGAGCTGTGACAGCTCCTTTTGAAACACCAAGCAAAAAAGACAAAACGTTTTCATAGATTCTGAGGCCATCACAGTTCTCCATCCTATGTGGGGTGGATCACAGACATTCACACAATCCACCTCAATTTTGAGTTATTGAGTCTGCAGCTCAGTCACTTGTGGTTGACTTGGAACATATCTTCTAGGAAGTTTTCCAATTTCAAAGACTTCAAGTGACAAAAATTATCCCACATCCCATGTGCAGTATCCAAATGTTAAATTGTTCTAACAGCTGAATTATGTGCAATCTTAAAAATTTACACCTCATTTCTGATATAACTTTTTCAGCTTGGGTTTACAGACAGACGACCATTTTCTGCCTGTATCTTTCTTGTGATTAAAAGGACTTGTGGAATTGTGTATCTTCTCTGATTTATTTAATGGGCTTAAATGCAGGCTGAAGTAAGTGGTATGTAACTGCAATAGGATTTTTAAAGAGATAATTTAAGGGCTCACTGGACAGCTTTGAAGGCAGTTAGTGAACATGCAGCTGGGTTTAAAATAGATATATATATATATATAAATATGTGTATGAGGGTTATGTAGTTATAAATAGAGGCTACAGGTGTGGAGAAGGGACGAGATACCCAAGTTGGGAATTTCTGTAGGAAATCTCCTATACCAACACAGCTGTTTAAAGGCTAGTGAGTCCAGGGCATGATCAAGTTACCATCTCTGCTTCCTCCCTCTTCTTCATCTTCTTGTAGGCGTCTTGGAAATTGGTCTCAGGTCCCATATGGGTAAGGTGAATACATCCGGTGTTTCTTAAAAACAGAGGGAAGAGCAGGGTATGAGAACGACAGCCTGTGATGTTTCAGGGAATGAGGGAAATTACCAGACACTTCATGAAAAGTCTTTTTTCTTTTTTTTAGATTTTCCTTAGTAGCTTGGCAACATGTAATTCTCCAGTCTCCCAAACCCTGTCATCTAAGTTATGTTAGGATTCAAACAGCTAGCAGACTGTAAACAGGAGAGATTAGTCATCCCCAGATCCCCAGCATTACCATTTTGGAAAGAGGGAGAGTGGTTCCTGTACGACCCCGCGCTGTTTACATTGGGGTAGCAGCAGGGAAGAACATGGGAAAGTCAGATATAAATGGCACTTCAGAAAAAAATTGAAAACATTTGCCAGCACTGCAACCTACTACGTAATAGCTCCAGAGTGGTGCTCAGCACTGTCTCACAGATGCCCTTCAGTGGGATGAACCCGAGCATCACAGTCTAGTGAGCGGGAGACAGTCTGCTGCTCTGTTTGAGCTGAGTTCCCTCCTCACCATGGTGACCAAGAGAGTTATATCTGATCTGCTATTCTGGCAAGGTCCTCCATCATTTCTCTGTCTTCTCAGCGCAAGCCTCCTCACTGAGTTTTCCAAGAAACCTCAATCACTCTACCTGACAGAGCCGGACTTCCTTCCAGCAAATGAACACGAGGGCCCAACACTGTCTTTGGGAAAATATGTTCTTCCCTCCTGGAAGGATTCCAAAGGGCAGGCTATCCCAGAAAACCCCCTTGAGGACCTGACAGTAGCTGCCCCAAGGTCGTGTTTCAGTTTGTGTCTATAAACAGTAAAACAGAGTAGGGTAATGGGATGGGTAAAGGTGGGGCCTTCCAGTGCCTAAAGGGGGCTTACAAGAAAGATGGGAGCAGATGTTTTGGTAGGGTTTGTAGTAACAGACAAAGGGATAATGGCTTTAAATTAAAGGAGGGTAGATTCAGGCTAGATATTAAGAAGAAATTCTTGGCTCTGAATGTGGTGAGGCCCTGGCACAGGTTGCCCAGAGAAGCTGTGGATGCCCCATCTCTAGAAGTGCTCAAGGCCGGTTTGGATCAGGTTTGGAGCAACCTGGGATAGTGGAAGGTGTCCCCAGCCATGGCAGGGTGTTGGACTAGATGGCCTTTAAGGGTGCCTTCCAACCCAAACCATTCCAAGTCTCTCTGGTGCCATTTCATTCTGCACTGGAGCACCGACTGTACAAACACACAGCAGGTCATCCTGAGGTTTCCAGCTCCAGCTCTGGGAGTATAAGTCGGAGTGATGTTACCTTTAGCTGAGACAACCCAGTCTCAGAGGTGCTGTAAGAGTCATCCAAGCCCTGTGCTATTGTTCCTGCTGCTGTGTTTTGTCTGGGCAGCCCCAGCTCTTATAAACAGGAAACCGGAGACTTCAGATGATTTCTCCGCTTGAATAGAGATTGGTACAAGAATGCGAGATTGCTGCCCTTCTTCCAAACAAAACTCATTTATATGAATATTCATAGGCAATCAAACTGTCGTGACTACTTAAGGAAATGCCTGGACTTACATATAGATTAATGTGCCTGTGTTTAGGCTACAGGTCTTGCTCCAGGACCTACGGATATCAATCTATTGTTCGGTCCTTAAGCTGCCAGCAGGCATGTTTTTCTCCTGAAACTCTTCTCCCATAAATACCAAACTAAACTATAGTTTGTGCAATAGTCCCAGAGATATCGGTTGACCCAGACTGTATTTGTTTGCATGAGACATCTTTACAGCACTCTGGGGAAAAACCAGAGTTTCAAAACCAGAACATCTATCCTCAGACAAATCTGCTGAACCGTGGAGCTGTATTTCCTGACTTCCAGGTATTTCTTTTGGAGCAGATACAGTAACACTTGTACATCACTCTGAGTCACTCCTTGTGCATATGTGCACATTACATCCATTTTCTCCCGCGCTGACAGGGCATTGCCAAACGATTTAGTTTAGATAGAGCTGGCTCTTCAGCATAATTTTTCACACACACATTTTAGCGCCCTGAAAGCTGAATTCTGATTTACAACCTTTTTGGAATTTGTTTTTCACCGTGGTTTATGCCAGAGATGTTTTATTCATATAAAACAAATGCCTGACATTTGTTTCATTAAGATATTAAACTTGCACTCCGTTTGCTCTCCTGGAAGACACCAGCCATGTAAAGGATTGCCAGGCCAGGCTCTGGCGTGGGCATGGATGAGGGAGTCAGAAAATGGCACACGAGCTCATCTTTTGCAGCTCTAACTAGGCAAGCCCTGTTCAGAGCCCTGATTCAGTGGCTATTAAATAAACCAGAAAAGCACCCAACCCCACCCTTTGCAGCTGGAGCTTTGTCTGAATGTGATAAGAGATCATTAATTTTCAATTTGACCTCAGCCTATAACATTCAAGTGGCCTCTTTGTTCTCATGGCGATGGTACAAGCAAGGTCTGAGTCAAAGGAACAGGAACGGAAATATTAAAATAGTCCTAAAAACCTCTTTACTCTTGTGATCTTGCTCCTCCTAACTTAAACTGAGCACACCTTATCCATCGGACCATCACAGCCCCACGACATGGATTTCCTCTCGGTGACTGCTTCTTTCCCAGAACAAACAACCCTGGTCAGCCAAGGTGAGCAGTTGTGCAATGGTAATAAAGGATATTGAAACTCTGCTGCGAAAACATGTTGTGAACAAATCACTGGGGCAAAGTTTATTTATATCAAATGTCTGCGTGTAGCATTTACAACAATCCAAAGTCAGAATAAAAGCTGAAATTCACTGATTAAAGTGCTCGCTGTGAATAGCTCATACAGCTCTGAATTCAAAGACAGAGTTGAAGAAGTTGTTATTACAATCCACTGCAAAAAGAGCTATTGTGAACCTATGGGCACATCAACAGCTGTCTATGGAAAATTATTATTATTAGAGAATAGAAAATGTCCTATTTTTAACAGATAATCCCAGAATCTGGGTTGAATTAGAATGAAGGAGAGCCCATCTTCCACATCCTTTTTCATTCAGGCATTTGGCAAGCTGAGACTTTACACAATGTAATTTAGGATGTTTAAATTGCTGTTTGTTACTGGTGGTTTCTCATTGCAATACCTCAAATACTTCGGGAGAGGACGTAAGGCTTGGGTCCTTCTGTAAATAAACTGCTTCCAATGGATCTTAGGTGCTTTAGGCTGCTCAGTTTGGGTTCCAACAGGGTTGGAACAAGGTTGTTTTAGAGTTGTTTTAATGTGGTTTTTCTGCTTTCAAGTAAATCCAGTTTTCCATCGACTAACTCATGATTTGTACTGAAACAAACCTTTAAATCCTAAGATTCCTCTCCCTCTGACAGAATTAACAGGCCTGGATGGCACCAGAAGTTGGACTGGCAATCATTAGAGACTTCATTTTCTTTTCTCTGTGGATGCTCTGGGGGAAGAAATCCTGTTGGGAGACTGTCCTATCAAGTATAAGGAAAAGAGACATGCAACACCTTGATTGTGTCTTCAGAAACCTTCACAACAGCCTCAGACCTGCTCAGAAGCCTTTGGAGCTACATGGGCAGAAAAAAAATCCATACGTCAAGTAACTGACCTCAAGGAATATCTTCCTTTATAGATCTGAACTATTTTATGCAAGTTCAAGGGTATTGGAAAGGGAAGGATGATGGCTTAACTTAGTCAAAATGTTTGGTGACTTCCAGTCAGAGTCAAGCACAAAAACTGTTGGGTTTTTTGTTTGGGTTTTTTGATGATGCCTTTAGGCTTGTAGGTATATGTAGCCTTTCTGTGAAAAAAAAAAAAAACAACAAAAAAAACCAAACAAAAACCAGCGTGGGTTTGACAAAATTTCAGCTTCCTGATGATATGTGCTCAGACAATCAGGGAAAAAAAGCAGTATTATCTGGGTTCCACCACATTATGTGACCTATGTGAACAACTCAGGCAGAAACTGAGACCTGATAACACTTATGATAAATATACTTATGTGGAAAAAAAAGTATTGTGAAATACTTTCACAGACAAATGGTGATCTTGAGCAATTTCTCCTGGTCACTGGGCAATGCTGAAACTTGAGCCCAGCACCGATTTTAAATATTTTTGTTCTCTTCAGCTCTGGTATTAATCTGCAGTGTGCCACTCTGTGCTGGAGTGATAATTACTGAGCTGATGGATTTAACTGCAAATATTGAGAAGAGTTCTTCCAGATCTGCACTTTGTATTGTAGTTGTTAATATTTTTCATTGCTTTTCTTACCCAAATTTTAGCTGTCTGAATTCATATTAATTAAACAAATTCAGAACAGGTTAATTCAACAACTGCGAGGCTTATATTTATCATTGTTCAGTAATACTACCCAAGTGTCAGCTCTTAGTTTGAAAAATTCCTCTGAACTAGTAAACCAGAGAATAATAAAGATACTATAATTTTCTTTCACTAAAATAAACAGAATATTTTCCTAGTTAATTGTTTACATGTCTTACTCCTGTCACTTCTTTCCTTTCATCCTTATTTTTCTTGTTTTCCTTTATTCATATTTCATCTCTTGAACTCCTTATCTCTCTAATCCCTTATCCTTTATGTTTTTGTTTTATCTCTCATTCCACCATTTTATTCCCTGTTTCCTAAGCCTATCTCCCTTTCCATGCTAGGCTCCCCAGGCTTTAAATGCCCTCTGAACCCTTTTTCCCTTTCCCCCAGTTCTCTACCTTTCTCTTCTCTTTCATTTTTCCTTACAGCAATCTCTGCAGAACAATACTAGAAGTTGAGCTGGCAAGCTGACAAAAAAGAACAGTTGGAAAGAAAAGTTTACTCAAAGACAGGCACACTTTTTTAAGGGAAAAAAAAATCTATAGGAAGGTGTTGCCAAATCATCTGCTTTTTCAGATGTGAAACTTTTAGCAAAGCTCTCTGCAGCGCTGATGTGAGGGAAGGAGCAGGAAACACTATCAGGTTGCCAGATGACTTGAGGATGGTGAGGTGGGATTCTTAAGTGCACGTGACAGCAGTAATTCAGGATATTATTCCTCATGTAAAAATAGCTATGCAAAATTAACACAAAGGCTTTGGTATAAAAAGATAAAAGCCAGGAAACTCAGAGGCTGTGCAGCTCTTTTTATCTCGTTTCATTTTGGTGAGGGGGATTGTGGGGAAGCAGCAGAAGAGATAGAGTGTTTACATTGCAGCATCTGGGCCAAGGTGTAGCCACGACAAAAGGTTGCTGCACTCCTGCTTGGCAAAGGGGTGGGAAGAGGACTGGAGTGTAAAGGGGATGATCTCAGGCTGGGGGCACATGGACAGAGAGGGGAAAGGTGAAAGGCAAAGCTGGAATAAGTCATAAAGCATTGTAGGCACCTACAAATCACATGGTGGGTCTATGAACGAGAGAAGATTTCAGCTGTGACTTGCACAGGGGTGTGTTTGTTACTGGGGGTAGAGTAAACCACTTTGGGCTTTGTCTCATAGAGTCTCAGCTTTCTAAAAGCTTAAAGAAATGTTCTTTCCCTGAAGCCCGAGAGGCTTCAGTTGGCAAATCTCTATTAGATTGCATTGGTTTACCCTGAATTTGAATTTCACTCCTGGAAATAACATGGTCATGTGAAGAGAGCTGTAGATGGGATTTCTTTTCCCATCCCCACCATCCGAGCCGATGACCCTGGGCCTTGACTTGCATTCCTAATAGGATAGGCCTTCCTTTGTAAGGATTCTTTAGCACCTGTAGGTTATGTGTTCAATTAGCATCTATATCCTGAACTGAGCCGAGTTGCACAAGCTTTGAAAAAAGTAACAACCAAATGGCTAATTAGGTCAAATTTGGGGCGTATCAAACTTGACAGTGTCTGGCTTACATCACTGTGGATTTACATAATGGAACTTAACGGTGCTGAAGAGTCTGTTGTGTCTACTCTGATGACTCTATGGAAGCTTTTTTCCATCATTTTCTTTAAAACATAAAATATTCACTCAGAAGAATATCTTCTTGATAACTTTTCTGTGTGCCTTGTATAGAGCAGGGCTTATACTGCTCATTACCTGGGCTACTAACACAATAGCATTACAATCAGTTATCTTATTTTTCAGAACTCAGTAATCAACGTCAGCAACCAATTGTTTAGCAAATTTCCTTTTTAAAACCAAAGCTATTTTTCAACTGTTTGTTCAACTACAAAAGCCTGGGAGAGATGGCAAAACCCATGAGGACTCAAGGTAAATGCCTTTGTTTGTCTTTTACAGAGATACTACCTACCAACAAGCAATAACTAAAAAAAAGCAAACAAACCAACAAAATCTTAAGTTAATAAAGTTTTATATTCTTACTGTGGCTTCCTCTGTCTTCTAGCAGCCCATCCTGTACATCAAAGGTCAGAAAGAACACAATGAGTCACTATCAAAACCCAAAGAATGCTTCGTGAACAATTACTATACATAAATTGCAGCCTGGTATTTCATTTCTGTGCCAACTCACAGTAATACAGCCCATTTCCTCTTCTTTTTTTTTTTTTTTCCCTGCAGCTTTTGTCCATAATGGCAAACAGCTTTGTTAATCTGCTCACAGAGCTTGAATTTGGGTGGGTGTTTTTTTTTTTTTTTTTTTTTGGGTGTACTTATACCATTGCCTTTTTGAGTAGTGGGCAGCAGTGGTATGAAATCTTTTGCTCCAGCTCTTTAGGCTACATTTGGTGTCAGAGTCCCCAACAACTCTGTAAGACTGCCAGGCTTTGTAGCCAAAAAAAATCATTAGGAATACTGAAAGGGTCCTCTTTGAAAACCAGAATGAAAGTTTCCCCCAGAGAGGAATCAGCTGTACATTAGCTCATTCCTAGCAGAGCAAGTGAGCCCCGTGCAGCTCTGAAACCTGTGCTCATCCCTCAACACTTCCACTGTCTGCAGGACCAACCCTGGGATCCATCCATCCAGTTCAGCAAACATGGTACCTTAAACACTTCTGCTAAAATGCATGTGGGATGGAACAGGCCTGTTTGGAGCCAAAAGTATCTTAGTGATCACCATCCTTGGTGTTTTATCCTGCAATCCCCAGTTTTCCTCCTTCTGGCAACACCTCGTGTCCATGACTCTTGCTGCAATCCCCTCAAAGAGAAGCAGACACATTCATTCCCTTGTACAGTATAACATCCAAGAAATAAAAAGTCTTTTTAAATTTGCTGAACAAATATCATGAAGGCAAATAAAGGAGAATTGTTTTTCAGAAGGTAGGATTTATGTGTGTGTGCAATTAAATAATGAATTCAAACTCAGATTTACAATGTCTTCATGTTATTACCTAAGCACTCAAATTCTGCACACTGGTCAGTTTTAAGTAGTCTGGTGGTTAATATTTATTGCCTCTAACGAGCAATAATATGGACTAGAAAGTTGTGATGACAAGTAGAAACAACTGGCATTCTCTCAACAATTCCACAGTAAGAAAAGAGGGAAGTAAGATAATATCAGCCAGCTTCCTTCTGAAGAGGTTTGGTTAAGTCAGAATTCTTCGTTTTAGAAAATTACAAAGCAAAACTACTTCAGACTACTATTCTACCTAGCATGGGAGGAAGATAGTAGATATTTTTAATGTTCCTAAAATAATCACATCCTATTGTACCCAGCTCTA
Source organism: Pachycephala philippinensis (assembly GCA_013397055.1). Taxonomy (NCBI): domain Eukaryota; kingdom Metazoa; phylum Chordata; class Aves; order Passeriformes; genus Pachycephala; species Pachycephala philippinensis. Next base: position 660,045 of record VWZT01013087.1, read on the forward strand.
GTAAAAGGTAGACTGAAGTAAAACATTGCTTTTTTTTTTTGCCCGCTGAATTGTGAGAAATGTTCAAGGACCCTTTGCTTCAGTCCATAATAACAGAAGTAATCAGATGTGTTTGAGATGTATTCTATACCCTGGCCATACACTGAAAAACAGGACTCAGTGAGGCCCAGGGCTTTGATTTGTCTTCAAAAATATTCACATCAACTACTGACAGGAGGGTGACTCCAAGAAGAGTTTGTGACTGTGCTTGCAATACACTTGACAAGTTTGGAGCCTAAATTTTAATTATTTACTCCATTATTACCCATGCAGCTTCCTGTTTTCAATCTCTAAAAAAGGAGGTGGTAGCACTTACATATCTTTGGGGATTAAGATCTAATCCTGTAGGGGCTCCAGGCTGGCAGCATTTTATCCTTATAAAAAACACCACTACAGCAATTGTGAATAGACATAAGTACCAACAGATCCTCCCAAGATTGGGATATATTGTTAAAATGCCATTCTGGGGCAAGAGTATTTTCATAGAATCATTGAATGGTTTCAGTCAGAAGGTACCTTAAAGACCATCTCCTTCCAATCCCCCTGCCATGGGCAGGGACGTCTTCCACTAGACCAGGTTGCTCCAAGCCTCATCATCATGCAAATCTTCTAAGTTATTAATTATTTATAAAAATGGAGTGTATTTAGCAACTTTGAGTGAAAGCTGCTATAGCAGGCTAATTCATAAATCTATTTTGAGCCGAACTTCAGCAAAGCATTTGTAGTTTTTATACATTCTTGGTTGATTAATTCTGAAAACTTGCATGTACACATATAATCTCCATTTTTGCATATGCTTATACCTATCTGCAAAGTACAAGTGGCATAAGCGCTGTAGAATTTGCATACATCCAAACAGAAGACTCAGTTCTGCACGAGAACTTTTAGAATCGTGACCCCTTCTAAGCTATACCAGTAAAATATAGAAAACTCGCTGTCACTTATGATGTAGAGCAAAATGAAAGTAGAGGTGATGAAAGCGCTTGCTTGTGAATGAGAGAACAATACATTCTTCAGTCCTTCCCTGCAAAGAAAATATTTCTGCTTCTTTTTTTTTTTTTTTAAATTTTCTTTCTTCTCTCACACTATCTGAATGTGGGTGGAAAACAGTAGAAAAAGAAAGGGTCATGTTTGCTCCTCAAAATTTGAAGACGGTGTTTTTTTCCTTTGCCACAGATGCTCCGTGCTCATCAGTTGCCGTGTACTTCTGAGAGAGAAAAGAGAGAGAGAAATTGCCAATAACATTGGTAACCTTAAGTGTAGGCATGCATAAAAATTTGCTGAAAATTGGGTTGTGGTGCATGTTCTTATTTTAGATTTGCCCTTGTTAACGTCTTTTTAATAAACAGGTGCATACACTTCCCCAAGCTGTCACTGTTGTTTATCCAGTCTGCACACTTTATAATCTACTAATGGAATAGACCCAATCATCTCAAGGATCTGTGCTTTAATAAGCTACAGTCTCAAAGTTTTCAGGAAAATACTTTCTGGCACTATAGTTCTGCTGGATACAAGCTTCACAAGGTTTGCTTTTCAAGATCAAAAAAAAAAAAAAAAGCGACACAATTTCACTTCTAAGTTCAGCACAATGTAATAGAGAGTTTGGCACATGCTTGACATTAAGATTAGCAACGAAGTGGGATGGATGGAGGGAAGGGAAAATAAAAAGGTGTAAGAAAGGTGGAGCATCTCCAGAAATGGAGAGAGCTGCGTTGTTCAGCCTGGAGGAGAGAAGGCTCCAAGGAGAGCTTACAGCTCCTTCCAGTGCCTAACGGGGCTCCAGGAGAGCTGGAGAGGGACTTTGGACAAGGGCCTGGAATGACAGAACAAGGTGGAAGAGTTCTAAACTGAAAGAGGTGAAGTTTAGGTTGGATATTAGGAAGAAATTATTGCCTGTGAGGGTGGCGAGGCCCTAGCACAGGTTGCCCAGAGAAGTTGTAGCTATCCCATCCTTGAAAGTGTTTAAGACCAGCCCTGGATGGGACTTGGAGCAACCTGGGATAGTGGAAGGTGTCCCTGGCCATCACAGGGGGGTTGGAATTGGATGGTCTTTAAGGTGCCTTCCAGCCCAAGCTATTCTATGATTCTGGATCCTGTTAAGGGAACCAAACATTTATTCTGCATTGCGGGTCTCAGCCTGAAGCAGCACAAACAGCCTTCATTGGATCCATCCCATGGTTCTTTGAGAAGAGTGACTCTAAAAAACCTGATAGTTACAATCAATGTATTAGAGAGATTTTTATTAATAATTACTTTGCTATTGAAATAGGTAAATAAGCTAAAGGTATATAATTAACTGCAGTTGCATCTCACGAGTTTTAGATTGCATTGCTGGAGATTGTCCAATTGTAGGTGGAACAGTAATTGCTGGAATTTCTTCTAAGTAATATTATGGGAAGAGTTTCTGCTTTTAATTCTTTGCTGAAGGTGTCAGTCTGATAGTCCTGGAGAATGCAATCTTTAATATTTCTCTCAGAGAATTACAGAATGGGTAAGGCTGGAAGGGACCACAATTGGTCATCTGGTCCAACACCCCTGCTCCAGCAGGATCATCCCAGAGCAACGGTACAGGATTGTATCCAGATGGTTCTGGAATGTCCCCAGTGAGGGAGACTCCACACCCTCTCTGGTCTCTTCCAGTGCTTGGTCACTGCACAAGGAAGAAGTTCTTCCTCATATTCAGGTAGAATTTCCTGGGCATCAGTTCCTGCTCCATGTGCTGGGTCCTCGGAGCAGAGCGTGGTTCATGCACTCACCCCTTCCTGCAGACACTGACAGGCATTGATGAGGTCCCCTCTCAGCCATCTCTTCTCCAGGCTGAACAGCTCCAGCTCCCTCAGCCTTTCCTTGTAACAGAGATGTTCCAGCCCCTCAATCATATTTGTATCCTCTGCCAGACCCACTCCAGGAGCTCCATGTACTGAGGATCTCCAGAGTTTAGGGAAATGAAAGCAGCAAAATAAACTTTCACCATCTCACTGAAGTTACTTGGAAATGGATGATCTTTAAGGTCCTTTCTGACCTAAACTGTTTCATGATTCTATGATATGTAAACCCAAAGTTGCTGTATCAGAGGAGGAAAATTTCCAGCTATCACCAACCTGGTTTTCAGTCAAGTCTATGGCCTATATGTGAGAAGTCAAACAACCCCATATTTACACGCAGCTCCTAAAGGGCTCTTTTAACTAGAACTTCACATGACTTGATGTGGTATGGGTTTCACAGTGCCTCATTAGGTGAAGAACCCTTGAGCAGCCTCTGTGCTGGTCTGAGTCAAGGTGATCCACAAGCAACTCCACTCACAGACTTCACTGCTAGCATTACTTCTTCTGGGAAAAAGGCAAAAAAAGAAAAACATTTTACAGCAGCGAGCCTGGGTGCTGGACAGACCGAATGATTTGCCACGAAAAAGTTAGAGGGGCTCATTAGAGGCAAAGTTATTAGGCCAAGCAAACAGTTAATCCCTGTCACACAGAGGTAACAGAGTTGCCAGCCTTGAACTCTAAATTAAAGGCACTTTCTGAGCACCAGAGAAGTGACTCTTTTTTGCAGCTTCCTCAGTACCATCCGTCTACCATAATGCTGTGGTGTTTTTCTTTCTTTAAATTCTGGGCTCCAACTAATTACTGGCAGGAAGTGCCTATTTTTATGCCATTAGTATGCAAATGAGTGAGAAGTAGAAAAATATTCTAAAGGAACTGTTACAATATCTGTCCACAGATTACTGGCCAATTAGAACATGGGATTAGGGCTGCGGGACCCCAAAAGAGTATGGCCAAAGTCTTTCTGCTTGGGTGCCTCAAGTGTAGTTTCAATGGGAACTGTATATACATGGTCCTTTTCCTCGAAAAAAAAGGGAAAAAAAAGTTCAAGCCTAAATTGCCTGCTTACAAATGAGCACTTCTACGCTTGGAAAATAAATGCCTTCACTTCCTTGCCTCAATTTTTCTATCCATAAATTGGGGATAAAACATCCTGTTTGTCTGCGTTCCAGCACATGCCAGGGGCAAATTATTCAGCTGGACTGGAGGCCTCCTCATCTGTCACCCCGTCTGAAAGACACAACCTTATAAAATTATTTATAATGTGCATGATAAATATTAAAAGATTTTCGGGTCTTACCACTTCTGCCTAGGTAAAACTCATGAAGAACTGTCTGCTTCATGGTGTTTTCACATTTCCATAGCTTGGCAGTGTCAGGAATTCAGAGGTGCAGGACAGTGGAAAGCTATTGGAAAAGAACTGTACTGGGATTTTTGAACCTAAAAACTTGTGAAACAAAATGCTGCATTATCCTAAGGGTATTTCTCATGCAAATCAGCCTTCTCGTCACTCTTTCATAATCACTGATTAGCCAGAGTAGGAAAAAAAATACATAATCCTCAAGTTACTGGTGTTGATGCTTCTCACAGCTGTACTCTTTGGAAATTCTGCTTCGTCACTCCATTAGGTGTTACTCACTTTGACTTCCTATTAAAAAAAATAACTAAAAAAAAAGTGTTTCTGTCTACATACCAGAGATAACACCACGCTAAACTGAGTCAGTGTGACAAAACATTTCTCCTCTAAAATAGTTTTGCTGGGAAGGTTTGTTACTCAATGTGGCCAAAAAGAGGGTTGATACACCTGGCTGTAACAATTACACCTCCAAAGGAGGCCACCAAGTTAATCAGAGGGATGGAGCACCTCTCCAGTGAGATAAGGCTAAGAGAACTGGGATTCTTCAGCCTGGAAAAGAGAAGGCTTTGGGGTGGTTTCATTGTGACCTTCCAGTGTCTGAAGGGAACTTACGGGAAAAATGGGACAAGACAACCTACAAGACCATGTCGTGACAGGATAAGGGGGAATGAGTTCAAATTCAAAGAGAGCAGGTTTAGGTTAGATATTAGGAAAAAATTCTTTACTGGGAAGGTGGTGAGGCACTGGAACAAGTTGCCCAGGGAAGTTGTGTCTGCCCCATCCCTAGAAGTGTTCAAGGCCGGGCTGGATGGTGCTTGGTGTAGTAGAAGGTGTTCCCAGCCACAGCAGAGGGTTGGAACGAGGTGGTCGTTAAGGTCCCCACCAGCACAAACCATTTTACGAATCTATGATGATTCTATGATAACACCTGTTCAGCCTCTCCCAGGAGCTGCACCACCTGAAAAGACTTGAGACAGGGAAAAAACACACACCTCCTACTCACATCTAACTGGCAACAGCCCTGATTGTCACTCTTTTCAGCTGCTTCTCCCAGAAAACCATCTCCTTTCTAATTGTTCTTATTTAGCCCACCTGGTGCATAACTGCTTGTTATTTATTCCTCCCACCCCTCCCTACTCCCAAAACTCTTGCAGAGGGGCTCATCGCTGTTCTCGCACGGTTTGTTTCCCGCTCCATCACTTCGCGCTGGGTTCCTTCTCCCCGCGGCCCGCTGCGGCAGCCGGGCTGTCCCCGGCGGAGCCCCCGGCGGAGCCCCGGGGCCCGTCCCGCTGTCCCCGCGGGCAGGGAGGGTCCCCGGGCGGCGGGGCGGAAGGGGGGGCCGGCG
>VWZT01013087.1:665846-796738 GCA_013397055.1 Pachycephala philippinensis
CCTGCGGCGGGCGGGCAGCGCGGCCTGGCCGGGCCTGGGCCCCGGGAGAACCGCGCCGCAGCCAGCGCCGGGGCCCGGGCGCTCCGAGTGCCCGTGGGGAGGCTGCTTGTCATAGACACTCTTCTTCTGCCCTTTTGTTTTGACACGCAAGGTGTGCAGGGCAGGGGCTGCTTTTTGTGAGCAGCTAAAGGGAGCGGCAGAATCTGAACGTAGCTTTATTCCAAGTGTCCAAGTTCAAATGTTTGTACATATAAACAGTCCTGCTGGTAAAGCTTACTGGACAAATTGCACCCTTAATTTTGTCATTCCATCAAGCTTTATAGAAGAAGAAAAACGAAAACATTAAAAATAATACTTCTATAAAACGTGTGTGTTTTAGGATATCGGTTTTGTTATTTTAAGCTAAGAATGCCGTGGAACAGAACACTGCGCAGCAGAGGAGCTGCTTAAATACACTTTGTAAACACATCCCAACTTTAGGAAAGTGTGTCTGGGATGAATGGGACTTGGCAGGTCTGCACAAATCTTTTAACACATGACTGCGGTGCCTGGAGTAGCAGACTGGAGGAGAGAAACCTTTTAAGGTGCAAAAGCATGCACTTTGGTTTTTTTAAGAAGTGTAGGAAAGAGTTTGAAGCTTAATTTATGGTTCAGAGTTGAGCCCAGTAGTCAGGTAAAGTCGAGTAGCAGATTTTAGTGTGTGTTATAACAATGGCTTGGCATAATTCAATAGAGCTATTTTATTGGACTCTATTAACCTGGTGAACCTTAAATCTTAACCATGACAGGTTTTTTATGTAAAGAGCCTTTATACGAAGTACAATTTTGAATTTTAATTGAGGCTTTCAAGGCCCAATGTGGAGTGTATTCTTGCCTCATCTTTTTTTCCCCTTCTTAAAAGTCCAGGTGTACTTTAGTCAGTTTAAGTGCTGTGAATCCAGGTTGCACAAATCAATTAAGGGCATGTTGAATTTTAAATCAGTGCTTTTCTGGGGGGGGGGAGTTGTACAGATATAAAAAAGTGAAGGTTATTCTCAATGTAGTGTAAACACCTTGGTGTTTACAAATATAGCAGTGTACAAGTGTGTTTTGCAATTGACTTGTTTACAAACTTTCTGGTCAATTTCCCCCTTTAATCACTGATAGCGGAGGTGGAACCTAGGAATAAAGCTCTGCTCAGCTCAGGGTGTTGGTACTTTACAAACGGAGCACCAAATTCCTCCCTCAGCTGATAAAATGCACAGTTTGAATTCTGGTACACCTGAATTTCAGTCTCCTGGGATTTGCCATGAGTTAAACACATGTTAGTTAACCCTTGTGGGTCCCTTGCCTGCATTAGGATCAATACCAAGTGCAACAGGTGCTGTTGCAAAAGTGGTGCCTTGTAGCTTGCAAGGTGCCTGTGTTACAGCTGAAACCTGTTGCTTTTGGTGCTAAGTCACTCAGACTCCAGTGTAAAAGTTATACAACTTCCTTGATGTTGTTTTAAAACCAGAGATATAGACATATTTTAAAGACCTAGCTGGCTGGAGGCCCATTGTGGAGTGGCTGGTAAAAGCAATAAACTATCCTCAAACATTTCTGCTCAATAAAATTTGAGAATATGAAAACAAAAAGTTCCTGGTTTAGCTTTTTATAAATGTTTTCTACACCCTGTGACTGCAAAGTGCTTTGAGCCCGTAGCTCAGAGCCACATGCCTTGAGCATTTTAGGCCTCTGTCCTAATTTACAGCATGGACTTTGTTATTTTCTGTTTTGATCAGAGCAGTGAAGGTTTGTGGTCTCTGACCAATGTCCTGCACTGCTGAAAGTGTCTAAATAGATGGTTTTATCATCAAAAGAGCACTTTTTTAGTGTACTTTTCTTCACTCAGGGTTCCTGGAATCAGCTCCTTGTGCAAAACCCGAATGGCTGTTGGAAGCTGTGATAACACCTGACATAGAGAAGGCCACTAGTTCTAGAAGCATTTGCTGGGTTTAAATTCCTTACTGTCTGTAAGCTGGAATCTGACTTACAGAAAAGAAATAAAATATATATGCATCTCATTGTTTGGCTTCACAAGATCAGGATATGTTTATCCAGAACAATTCCATATAGTCCAGATCCAGAGCCATGGGGGTAAGGTGTCTCTCCTGCAGCGTGTGAGCAAATATTTAATGTGGAATATTGTCTTGAATTATCCCTTCCAGTTGCAATGAGGAAGTCTTGTCCATAGACTTGAGGTGTTACCTGGTTAAATGTGGTAACTGCTTTTTTTATAAAAATTGGGTTCACATATGTAACATACGCAATCCTGTGTGAACAGAGTTGTGTTCTGTTGTAGGCAAATACGCTGAAAATATGTTTTAAGGTTTGATTTTTAGTGGTATGTGTGTTATTTTTAGTTATAGCAGTGGTAATTGTTAAGGGGCAGGCTGGATAGGAGCAACCTGCTCTAGTGGAAGGTGTCCCTGCCCATGGCAGGAAGTTGGAAGAAATGATCTTTAAGTTTCCTTCCAACCTGAACAATTTAATTATTCTGTTCTGTGATACTGGTATAAATGACAGCACGTTGACTGTTCCACTGCTTGAGACAGGAGCTGTTGTGTAGTGGGAGTAGTAACAAAACCAAAGCAAATGGTTTGCTGACTTGAACAGAGTGAGTCTCTCATTGTTTGGAATTAGTTGTGTAACTCACTATTATTTTTAATTAAAAAAATTGCAGAAGTGAAGAGCGAACTCTAAATATATACTCAAGGCTGTTAGGAACTTATGCAGCAGGCATTGCCGGAAAGAAAAAAAGCTGGCTACCGTGGGTGTTTTTTTTGGTGTTTTTTTTTCTTTTGCCATTTGTATGTGAGAAATGTTCTCTACGAAGTTTGTAAAGCAGGAAAATCACTTTAATCTTTGGTGGCAGAATTGTTAACAAGGGGCTGTGGAGAGCCAGCCTTGGGCTGCCCCCAGTCACCTGTAAGCGGAGCAGTTATCAGTGGGGAAGCGGGGCCTGAGTGCTGCAAGGACACAGAACCCGGTGTGAATTTCACTTCTCCATGGATTTATATCAAAGGATGTCTTAAACGTACACCTTAGCTGGCCATATTGCTGCATGTCAGATGTGAAAGTAAAAATAAACGTGTGAAGCACCAGGCAGAGTAGGAGATGTAAATCTGAAAACCATGTCTCCAGTCTATTATCCTAAATCCTGGACCCCATCTATAGGAATTCATGGGAGCACATATATATGTTTTATTTTTGATCAACAGTATTTCCTGTAGGCAAGAAATCAAAGATCTTTTCAAGTTATAAATGACAATAAGTGGGGAAGCCAGTATTTCAGATTGCTGGTATTTTGGGTATGAGTAGCTGTTTGATGTCCAAATGAGAACTGGAGGAATGTCTAAAATTAACAGTGAAGTTTGTAACACTAATGATGAAATACAGAAGTTGGAGGAAAACAAGCAAGGCCAGGCACTAAGTGTGGTTTGTTCTTTTTTCCCCCAAATAATTATTTTTTTAGGGTCGAAACACAGAACACAGACAGTTGTGACACATAAATCCCAGAGTAAGTTGATCTTGTGTAAGCAACTTTGATTTAAATATTTGTGTGTGTATAGGTTTGCATATAATCAAACATGCAAAATTTATTATTCGTGTAATTTGCTGAATTGTTGTGAAAAAAATTAATGTTAGGGTGACCAAAAAAAGGGGAATTTAATTAGTTTTTCACCTGAAAACATTTGTATATATTGTGGCTCTACAACAGTGTGACCAGTGTGGCTCCACATGCTGTTTTCCAGTTTCATTCCAAGATTATTTTTGGGCAGTCAGTGCCTGTTTGTGCAGCAGGTTCTCTGTGTTACTGATGCTCAATGGTACAAGTATGAAATTGCCCTAAATGCCATGGGAATGTTTTCTTCTTGGAGGTGCAGTGGTTCTTAAGAAGATCACTTTGGCCATGCCTCTGGCAACAGAAAATGTGTGGTGGTCATGGTCTTGATGGATAAAACACCATCCAGAGTGCAAGATTTCTTTCACAGTCGTTTTTAGAAGCTGTCATTGAGATAAAAACACACCCTTCGAGTTCATGCCTAAGTAATTGGATGCAGATTTAATATGATGCAGTGTTTTATTCCTCCTTGGGATGGAATCCATGTCCCATGTTGGGCATGACTCACCCTGGCAGGATTCAGCGGTCAAGCGTGTTGGAATGAAGGCTGAAGATCTTGCTGTTGCCATGCCTTATTTTCCTCAAGAACTGGGAATTTTGGTTAATCCTCCTAAAGCCTAATAAAATGTACATATTGGAAACAGACCTGTTGTAAAGCCATTGTATGGAAGAACTTCCAGAATATCACAAACCTTTGTGCATACTTGCAAAAGGAAATGTTGGGGATGCTTAAAACTCAGAATGGATGATTAGCCAGAGCAGGGGTGGTGTGACTTAGCTGCATTTCTAGACCACCTCTTAGAAAAATATCCCACTTTTTCCTGTTCTTTCCAATCAGTTTTGGGGGAGGAAAAAAAGCTAACCTCAGATGTTAATAACCTTATTGTGGAGTATGTGACTATATAAATCTTGAATCTGTTTTATTGGTGTTTATTTACCAGGTGACACCTTTGTAAATGAAACAGAAATAAAGTCCCTGTTGCATTGTGAAAATAAGGTGTTTCTCTAAGTATCTTGCCTAGTACATATAATTAAAGTGATTTCTCAGAAGAACCATAATTCCCATAATTTAAAAACAAAAGTCTTAATTGAAGTACAGCTCCTCATTTCATCTGAATTGTATTTCCTATGTATCTTCCTGCATTAATATTTACTTTACATACAAATATGCTAGAAAACAAAAATTCAACAAGTAGTTGAACATATTGCATCTTTTATATTCTGGTTCTTTTCAAGATTTGCACGAGGAATATGCTGTGAGATGACTTTGCAAAACAAGAAATCCATCAAAATCCTGTGAAATTCTGTGTTTTGTGATTTCCCAGTTGAGAGTTTTCCCTGGCTGACTGGAGGATTGCAGTTTAATACAGCAGATTTCTGAGTACAACTTTGTATTTGGTCTGAATTAAAGTTCTCCAAATAAACAATAACATCAGCATGTTGACTTTACAGAATAATTTCTTGTCCTGATCTTGCTTTAAGAAAACTTTAATGAGAAATATGCTCTTGTTGTTAAGTCAGTTTTCTTCTTGTTGTGATTTAAATGTAAAGGCAAGATTTATGGAAATGACTGCAGGGTGGTGCTGGCCTAATTAGTCATTATTTCTGGCAAGGCATAAAAAATTGGTTGTTCTTGTGCCTAAAACTAATAGTGTACTTTGTATTTAATCTGTAGGTCTTTTGTAAAACAAATGGTTGTGCTAAAAACTGCAAAATACACACATTTAAAGTTCGTATGCTATTATTTTGCATGCCATTTTGGCATGTGATTTAAATTTTTCATTGATAGTTAAATTTACTATTATGTGTATTTGAAATGTATATATCTTTTAAAAACCAGGAATAGTAGTAGCTGAGCTGGAATTTGCAGTAGAAATTTTTGAGTTGAGTATGGCTTTTCTACCAGTGTCTATTCAAGGATTAAGCACAAAGCACTGCAGTGCTTTATAAGAGTACTAATACCTATTACAAGTTTTTTTTTTTTTTGCAAAGAGTTTTAGGATTATCCGTGTGATATGTTCACCATTGGGCTGAGGGGTGTCTTTTAGGACTTTCTTTTTGTAGGCCTCGTTGAGATGAATTACCAGTAATTGGTATTTCACCCAGAAGCGACCCAGGTGACTTAGGAATTCCACCACCTTCAGCATGTGGAATGCCTGTCCTAATCAGGCTTAGGAGAGAGGGGCATTAACACAGTAATGATTGAAACCTGCCTTCTAAAGGAAAATATTCAGCAAGGCATGTGACAGAGAGCTCCTCTGTGCCTTTGCCCTCTCCTTGTCCAGCCACAGCTCTTGGACATCCGTAGTGGCCACAGGATGTTGTTGAAGCACAAAGCTGCTCTGCACGTTCCTCTCTGTGAATCCATTTCATGATTAAACTTTTAAAAGTCACAGCCCCCAACATGCAACTGCAGTTTCATGGTAGCTCTGACATTATTTTACTATTCACGCTGTGAATTTCATTCTATAGTAAAATGAATATTATATTGGCCTTTTAAGTTGGTTGTCAGTGGAGAATAGGGAAGCTACACTTAGAGCATCTGTATGCAATCTTGGCGACAAGTAGGACCCTCTGGAAAGCTGTTACTGTTGGGGCAGAACTAATCATTCCATGTGAAATTATATAAGGAGAATTAGCTCTGACTCTACCTCATTTCCTTTCATACCGCTGTGAAAATAAGCTTAGGAACGTCAAACCTTCCCTTCTTATTTCTCTAAGTACTTTGTTAAAGACTTCTTTTTATTAAGGCTTATTTATTGGAGGTGCTAGAAAAGAAAATACAACTGTCTGTATTTCTAGGTACTAATGGGATGTGCACCCTTGCCCAGTTTGACAGTTGTGGTTTCCTTCCCAGGACTGGATTCCTGGGATCAGTTGCTGTTTTCTTCTCTGTACTTTGACTCTATTTCCCTGGCGGATCATTCCGAGTACTCCACATTTAAGGTAGCATGCTTCATGTGAGAGCAAATTGTCAATCACAGCCTGCCTATGCTATTTAGAAGAGAGAGATATCAAAAGCCTGCTTGGAGCTCTAAGGAGCAGTCAGGTCACCTGCTGAGTCGACTGGCAGGAGCCTAAACTCGTGCAGCCTTTAAGTTTAGGAAAGAAAATGTGGAACTCGGGAGGTCAGTGCTCTGTGCTGAGGCTCGGTGCTGTATGTGTGAATGTGTATTTCATTGTCAAGCCCGAGAGAGATGTACAGGCCATTCCTGACATGTTCTTCTTACCAGGTCTTCAAAACAATCAGTGGAGATTTGTGTAACCCTTCCATAACCTAATCCCTTGGTTAACTATCCCTAGAGGTAGCATATTTCCTCTAATACTATTCTAAGTTTTTCCTAACCCGTTAAGCTTCGTGGGTTGGGGTTTTTTGTTTCTTTGCTGTGGATATTGCAGTAGTGGGGCATGATTCTTGTAACTGCTGTTAACCTGTTTTGAAGCCTGTCTCCTCTTTCCTAGCCTTTTTTCTTTTTTTTTTTGTACTCACTGTTTAACTCTCCCAGATTGCTTAGGTTTTCTTTTGAGCACTTGTTTGCTACATTTGTGTTGAGACCTGAGCGTAATGTACAACCTTACGATCAGTGATGACTATAATAAATCTTACCATTTTTTGCATATGATGCTCTATCATTATTATTATAAATTGGAATTGTTTTCAAGTTTGGCATTCAGTTCATTATTAAAACCCCAGTTTCAGTTCTGCTATTAATCCCTTAGTCCCACTTTTCTCAATTCTAACTCTGTTTCCCAGGATGCTTGCAGCATTTCCCAGGTAACTACCAAATTTTGCAACTATATTGTTCATCATCCAAGTAATAAATGAAAATGTTAAATAATCCTGCACTAAAAATGCCAAGAGGAAGAAGCTCATTATATTCTGAGTCCTGCAACCTGTACCTTGTTGCAGACCCAGCCTTTGGAGCTGGAGTCATGGAATAGCTGGGTTGTGCTCTGATTCCCTCATTGTCTTTGGGACCATTGCTGGTCTAGGTTCTTTCTGTCTGTGTTTGTCTTGCATTGAGATGCCTGAAATGGGACAAAGTAAATCTGACATCTTGCAGCTATAGGTGTTTAGGGAGGGGGTTTTTAAGGAGTTGAAAAAAGCTTGGAGAATGTTTACATGGATCTGCACCCATGGGTCAGTGGTGACTCAGTTTCTCTGTGTGGTGTGTAAAAATCATCTTTAATTGTGTCTGACCCACAAATGGTCATTCTTCTTGGCTGCTAGATCAGCCCTTAAAAAAAAAAACTTTGATCAATCAGGCTTCAAGATCTGAAGTGTTACTTTGTGAAACATGTAGACAAGGGAGGAGGGGAAGAAATGCGCTCTGCTTCAAAACCTTTTCTTTCTTGGTACTTACTTGAAACATAATCTGCAGACGTGTTTCTTTTGTGTTGGTGTTTTACTACACCTGATGTAGTCAGAAACACTTTATCCTCTGCATTGGCATTTCCAAAAACCAAAGCAACTAAGAGATGCTGACAGAGTTGGGAAGTCACAAGGACTGTGGCTTACAGTTAAGGCAGATGTGATTGCGACATCTGTGCCTAGGAAAGCTGCAGTCTGATCTGCCTTCTGTCTTTAGGATTTCTGGGATTCCAGAAGCACAAGTGGTGTAGATAAGACATATCCTCTGAGGTTTTGAAAGGCTTCTGCTCAGATTGTAAAGCTCTTCCTTATTAGGCCCACAGGAAACACATCTCCTCTAGTGCAGCCAAATTGGTATCATTGTTAAATACTTCTCCTCGGGCTCTCCGGTGGTAACTCTGCTCCGTGGTGGGGTTATTTGGGATGAAGAGCCTCTGTGGCTGCTCTGTGTATTGACTAGCTGAGTGTATTACTGGCATGTAACTCTGTGTGGTAATTTCTGACTTGGAAGCTGTGGTGTGATCCAAAGAACAGTTTATAGAGGGTTTTCCACCTTTTTCCTTAAATTGGACTCTGTAGGCCTAAAATTTGGGACTCCTAACTTGAAATCTCCATTAGAACACAATCTAGTAAATAGGAAGAAAAGCCCCAAAGCCTTGGCATCAGACAAATGAAAATTCATTTTCTTTAATGACTCTCCCCTTTGCCAGCTGTGTTCTTGGAAAATGGGTCTTTGCACTTGGTTTGTTTTCAGTGCAACAACTGTGTTGGTTTCTGGGTGCCATAAAATTGTGCCTATTCCTCTCTGGGTTATGAAGGAAGCCCTGCCCTTTCCCTCATCTCTGCACAGCAGTTGTGGGGCTGCTTCCTGACCTCGGGACTGTTCTTACATTGGGGCTCCCCGCTCGCTGTGCCTCTCCTCTGCTGTTGTGTCCTGCTCTGAAGGCTGTGCAGGTGAGATGTGCTTGCTGTTCTTTCCCCTTTCAGGTGAGCTCCTCTGGCCCGATGTGCAGCTGGTGGGAAGAGAGAAGCCAGTGACCTTCCTGTGTTCCATCTGTGCCTTTGAAAGGACTTCACTCAATGCAGCGCAAAGCAGGTATGATCTGTGGGAGTTCAACAGCAAACACTTCAGAAAAGCAAAGGTACTCTGCTCTAAGTTCACAAATCTGTCCTGCAGGAGAAACAGTAAGTAAGACATTAAAAAAGTAGCTGCATGAAACATTAAGACAATGTCCACATGACCAAAGCAGGTGGTTTGCATAATTTCTTTCATGCATAGTTTTTATGTTGTTGTCATCGTAACAATACATGACAAATGAATATGCTTTTCTCTCAGTGATGTTTAAAATTTGATTACCTGAATATTGATGTTCAGTGCTTAGAAGTATTTGAAGAGTTTTGCTTTTCACTAGGTTGTATATAGAGTAATTTTTGAAGTTGAACATTAGACTACACTAAAATAAGTTCTTAATAGTCTGGATGTATTAATATTCATTTTTAGGGTTTACATTGTTAAATGTTAGTTATTAAATTCTGTTAAAGATGTAAACTCTATTCTGTTTTCTAGCATCAATTATGCAAGTTTGAAATTCTCAGTTTCATTTTAAGGTAGGGCTTTTTATTTGTATGTAGCTGTTGAAATAAATTACCAGTACAAGAAAACATTCTCCTAATAAACGAGGGATGCCTGGAGTTGGCTCTGCTAACTGAGACAATTTAATTCATCCATCATCAGGGATGATGTTTCTTAGCAACACAAAGTATTTTCACCCGGGGCGCTTTCACAAACTTTCACATTTTTCTTCAAATACAGCCTTGGTAGTGTTTTATATGACCTGAAGTTCGTCCATCTGTCCTGAAGCTCCCAATACTTTGCCATTCTCTCCAGTGATCAAATGATCTGATATATGGGGGTTTTTTTCAGCTTAATAATACACAAGTTGACTAGAGAATCATTTCGTGTGTCAGAACCAAAGGGTTCTGGGAAATTATGTGTTGCTCTGTATGGCAAAGCTAAAAGTTATTGAAAATGTGTTAGAGTTTCATAATAAAACAGATCCGAAAATTATTGGCTGGAGAGCCAACTAAATGCTTTCTGATAGCCATAGCCTCAAGGGGGATACTTGGATCATTTGTAATAAAGGGATATCTTTGATATCTTTTGGTGAATTGACTAGTATTCTGTTTAGATCATTATTTATGAAAAAAACTGGCTTGGTACGCAATGTTACATTATCAAATTGTTTGGGTGTAAGAATTGCCTTAATTTGTCGCCAGAATTTTCCATGTTTATTCTTTTCATGTGCTGCATGAAATCAGAAGAAGCTGTTGATCCATTAAGGCTACCTTTACTTCTTGCTTTCCATATTTTCAACATGTGTGGGGATGATTTGATCAGTGTAATTACCACCTGGGGAGACTTGGCTTGCTCAAGAAACCCCTTCAGGTATGTAACAGGTGTTATTCAGTATGGAGAGCACACATCTTCCAAGTGCAATGTGTTATTTTGCTTTGAGAAATAATGTATCTTGATTTTTTTGGTAAACTGCTCGGGAAACTTCTGTTATATGAAGAAGTGACTAAGCCTTTGCTTCTGTCTTGCTTTGAGAGGAAAAGTTTCAGTGGTTCTTCTTTGTGAGCAGTGCATAGTGGTAAGTGTTTGGAAAATGTTGTGAGGAGGTAATTATTATTCAGTTTATTTCACAAAGAAAATGTACAGAAACCCTTTTAAATCATGAGAAAAGAAATTACAAGAACATTGGTTTGATTCTTCCTCATAGGTAGAAAAGTGCTGTGTTGTAGCCCATGTCATCTTAGCTTTAATTTGCTGAGTTTTCATGTAGGCACAAAAACTCTTTGTACACGTATGCAAGAAAATTAATGGGACACTTAACTGTATGTCCAAGCTGGGACATCTTGTTTGAGCTGATCTTGCTGCAGTGTAGGTGTTTCATGCCTCGGTGTCACTGGCCAGCATCTTGCAACATCTCCAGGTGTTCCCTCAAGTCCTTTGAAGGATCACCTAAGTTGGAAGCTTTTTGTGTTATCCCACAGAAAACAGTATCTGAAAAAAAGGAGAGAGAAAATCTTTTGCTAGCCAAGCTTTTAAGTGTCAAGTCTTTGAAAACAGCAGCAGTCACTTGTCTCTGATGTTGCCTTACCTGTAAGTTGGAACTGTGGCACCTTGCAGAAAGGTCAGGGCTCTGTTTGCTCCTGCAAGGCTTTGTTGCATGTGGTGACAGACTATCTGCATTTCTACCTCTGCTTTAGCATCCGGAGATCATCTGGGAAGCTCCAGAATTAGCTGTAGGCTCTCCTTGCCCTTTCAGGTTCTGTTTAAAAAGTTCCTTGTAGTCGTGGTGGCTCCTCGAGGCACGTGCACAGTCTCATGGCAGGGATGTTTCCTGCAGGCTGGTGTTTGCCCTGCAATAAAATAATGTAGTCATGTTGTAGACCTGTATTTGCATCTTGGTGCAGTCAGTAAAGACTGACATGAAGGCTGGTAATTCATCTTTCAGAAAGTCAAATTTAGAAGATCAAGTATTGAAATGGCTCCATAATTGAGACTTTGTTTTTCCGACTGTAAACCCAGTGTCTCAATTTACAAAGCTAACAAGGATGCCACAGGCAGGTAAGCACAACCTGTTTCACATGAAACCAAGCCTCCCAAATACTCTCCAGAAATTAGTCTAAGAACAGTTTAATTTTGAGGAAAGCTCTTCTTGGGGTAGAGAAATAAAGATTTCCATGGGATTCACAAGCAAAATACAGTCTCTGCTGTGAAGTACTGGAAGCAGTGCTGGTGATGTGTCAGTTTAGGGTGGAGAAGAGGAGAAAGGGCGTCTAATAAATTCAAGTAAATTCCCTTTACTTGGGAAAGTTTTTTATGTAGCAGACTGGTTACTGAGGATAGATAAATGGGAACACAGTGTCACTTGAGTGCTGTGCTAAGGGCAAGCTAATTACTAAATGTTACTTTTAAACCATAGCCTCTCTTGCCTTAGTGAAGCAGCCACTGTGGTCCTTCTCTTATCCATGTTGATTCTCAGCTAGGGATTTTCCCTGTATTCTGTGCAGTTTCCTATGGTTAGCTGTAAGGACATGAAGAATTGATAAAAATTGTCTTTTTGAAGGTAGTGAAAGGTCTGGAGTCAGTCTGATAAATAGAGAGGGATAACTTGTAACGAGAAACACACAGTAGTGTCAAAACTGTTGTAAATTTTCAAAAACTACTTTTCATCTTCATCCAACCATGACTCAAATAAAGAACATTCCCTTTACGGCCTGCAGCACAATACAAGTTGTACTTTGCTAGCTTTCGGTTAAAGCGATGAACATATTACTTGAATTTTAGGAAAGAGAATTTGAAAACATACTATATTTAGGGTTTAGTCTTGAAGTTATAAGAATAACTAGTGGTTCTTGCTGTTGTTGCATCTTTCAGTGTTCATGTGCAAAGAATGACGTGATCAGAGTTGTCACTGGGAACATTTAGTTTTTCATGCAAAGTATTTTTGGGCAGCTTGGAAGAATATAGGAAGGAATATAAAAGAACGAGCCTGTGAAATTATCATTTATGTTAAAAATATAATTGTTTGGGTGCTGTTAGTCTCTGAAAAAAGGTGAGTGTAAATAAGGTGAGTGCAAATCAGGCTAAAGCACTTCTCAAAGTGGGTATTTGACCTTGGAATTCTCATCATTTAATGTAGTTGTCTTTTCAGATACTTGGGAATTCTATGATTTTATTCTAATTGGAATTTGGACACACTTCGGAATGAGAAGTCAGTTCTGATACGTGTTGTGTTTGCATCTCTAACTCACATGATGTGAGAGTTTGCACGAAAGCAAATGATGTGATTTCATTCAGCCTCTCTCATACACAAAACTATTGTGTTGTCAATGAAAATCATAATTTCTCCACATTTTTAAGCTTTATTTCCAGCCAAGGAGTAGTGCATGAAGGTGTTGGGGAATTTTTAGTTGCTATATTTTAAATCTCTGTTTTGGATGTGCATACCTCCTTGGCCTGGACTCGTTGGAAGATTTAGGGAATATGCTGTTCCAAGCAAGTCACCCGGACATGGGTGTGGGAGAGGTTGAACCTCAAATGTCAGTGATGGTATTTTGACGCAGGAGAGGGTTTGCAAAGGAGGAGGGCTTAGTTCTGCTGAGACCCTTCTGTTGTACCTCTGTGGTATGGCATGAAAGCCAGTCTGAAATAAGTGTTTTATGCTGTTTCAGCCCTTAAGTAGTTCTTGGCCTCCTGGCTGAAGCTGTGTCTCTGTTTTCCAAGCATTTAATTGCAGAAAAATTCAGGGGGTCAAAATGTTTATATTTTCAGTTTGCTCTGGTAAGCCTTCAATCCCAAGTGCCTTCCCCACCTTCTAACCGCTTTTCCACACAGACTCCTATAAAACTAGATCATGTTTTTTTACCACCTCTACTTTCATCATCTAACTATCCCATTACTGTGATACTGGTGTCTTCTAACCCCAAATCTTTTTCTAGGAACTCCTTATATTCTCCTTTATTCGGAGAGTTGGCAGGTATTATGTGCTATTCAAAGAAAGCAATTATAGTCTTAAAACAGTCTCAAAATGTAAAAAGATTGAGCTGTTTGCCACAAATTTTACTTAAATGGGTTTTAACTCCACAAATAATGTACTTTTTTATTTGTCAGTGTTGCTATTTGTAAAGACTGATACAACATCAGTCTTTTTCTGTGTGTAAGGTATGTTTGAAGTAAGGGAAATGCACTAGGCTGTTACTATGTCAGTGTAGACCCCACCCTAGATTAAACACTGTTTTGCTGCTTAAACTTAGATGATACAATGTGAGTTTTGGGTCTAGATTTTATATTCCAGAAGACAATCAACACCCTTGATGAGATTTTTCTCTCCATGGGACAGAGTAACTGTGGCTTGTGGTGAAGCTAAGTAACACTTCCCAGTGAGGCAGTGGCACACTCTGGACTTACTTCTCCCAATCCATACTGTGTGGTTTAGTGATTTCTGCAGTCAGGGCAAGCTACAATGAAACTTGTTTGATAAATTATGGTTTCTCATCAACACAATAGTTTGAGAATATGAGAAGTGACTCAACATTGGGTGGATGCCTTCTGATTCAGTAAGCAGCCCCTCCATTATACATTAGTTTTGAAAACAAGCTAATAGAGTGTGTGTGTATATGTAACATACATGTATATCATTAGAAGGGACCTTAAAGACCATATAAATAAAGTACAGAATATCCTGAAATAGGTACAATGGAATCCCAATTACACGAACAAAACGTGAGCATCAAAATAGTTGTGTATCCAGTGTTAATGATCTGTATTTCATATGAAAGGTGGACCTTTCCTTCAGAAGTGAAGAACAGGGTGATCTGTTTCTCCCAGAGTTGGAAGGGCAGTTGGAAATTTGGTTGATCTTATTTTTTTCAGCATAACTATCACAGGGAATGATAGGGCCACTTGCTGAGATTGCAGAGGACTATACAGCCCCAGGCAGCTTCCACTATGTGCAAAGACTGATTCTGGTTAATGCAAAAAAAAAAAAAAAATGAAGTGCCTAAGTTCAGACTGAGCACTGATTCAGATCAGGAAAAATATGATCCTTCCCAGTGACTTAAAATGGGTGCATGAGGCTTATGTATGATGGTTCATATAAATCAAGGCAAAATGGGCATTAGATTACACATTCATTAATGTGATTATCTCTTGAATTGCTTAGCATTGTAACCTGGTAAGCATTGGCCAGCGTTGTACTTAACTGTAAAGAAAGTATTAGAAAATTATAGTCTGAATTTTATTTAATTGAATATGGTGGTCTAAAGCACTGAAACTTAGAGTTTGAGGCAGAAAGAGAAATAATTAAGAGCCTGCACATTCTGCATGGAGCATGTGGGGGTTTTTACATTTGGTGATCTTGTTACTCAGGTATAAAGCAAGCTTTTTACTGCAATAATAATTATTCAAGATGTTATTTTTAGGCCGATATAAACCTATTTAAAATATCCTATGTTAAATATGTAAGTGCTTTCCTTTGGCCAAATGAATTTTGTCCACACAATTGTGTAACTTTAGCTTAAGCCACTTTTCAGCTTCCAGCCTCTTAATTGTTCTTTAATCTATGGAGTACAAAGAATTAAATGTGTCTAGTCTTACTAAACTTTTAGTTCACTTCATTATGATCAGGGAGATGATTTACAGTTTGAGCTTTGAGATGTGGACCATTATTATTTTTGTGGGCCAGCTCTCTTCCCTTTGTCTGTTTGCTTCTGAGTGGGTGAGAAGGTCCAGGAGTACGTGGAGAAAATGTCTGGGCTGTGGTGTGGTACAAGTGAACAGTCCTACGTCATTCTGTGTCTGGCTGCACAGTGATTCTGCTTGGGATTATGGCCTTAACATTATCCCTGTTGTGAGAGGAGCTGCAGGTGTTTCAGGGTCACAAGTGACGTTCCTCACCTGCAACTGATGTTAGGATACACAGTTAAATGTATCTCATTTCCCTTATGTGTAAGTAGATCTAGAAAGACCTGGTAAGTGTGGAATTAGTGGTTATTTCCTATTGTGTTAAATTAGACCAGTCACTAGTTTTGTTCCAGGATTCTTATGCTTCTTACACAGCCATTCCTGCTGCTTGTCATCCTCAGCTCTCCGTGTTTTTGCATTAGTGTGGGCTCTGTGGCACTTGATTTAACATCAGTAAAAAACTCCATCAGAACTTCTTAGTGTTGAAGGTCTCTAATCGCTTAGAATATTTTTTTTTACGTGTGACTGTGATTTTTGAGGGGGAAGAAAATCCATGTATTTTCGTTGTTAGTGGAAACTGCGGATGGGAATCTCAAAGAGGAACACCGAGGGGCATCCTCTCTAGGTTGTCCACAGTGTATTTGGTCAAGAAAAGAAACAGTTTAAGGAATGTGACGTGTGGTTCTTGATGCAGAAAAAAAGCTTCCGTATGCCTAATACATTGGAAAACATTTGTTCAAGAGCAAGTCTCCCCTATGCAGAATTTCCCCCGTAGGATTATTAAGGTCAATATCCACGTAGGTTCTCATCCATTCTCAGTGTGGTGCCTGAGGTCAGCTTTGGCTTGTAAATGCAACTTTAAGGAATGTTTTGTCTGATCCTGTTAAAAAGCATCTCTGTAAGTTGTTTGTTTAGAAACTTATTTACTCCTATTCTTCCTGGGCTTGTTTTCAGTTCCTGCTTGAAAAAAAGCAGCTTTAAATGAAACGTTGTGTCCTGCTTCAGAAGGTTTGTTGGAAATAATCCTTACTTGTATACATACACTCATTGACTGCTTTTTGGTGTTAATTTGAAGGTGAATGTTTTCAGTTCTGAATGTTTAGTAGACTTTTCTGTGGGAAAAAATGTGTTGTGAGTTTTGTGGGAATAATGACTGTGTTGGAAGTTGATGAGTACTAGAGTCTGTGATCCAGGGAGGAATTATCAAAATGCTGTTTCATAAAAATCAAATAAACTCTGTGACTGATCAAGTGGGCAAGTTCACATGTCCCTGTAGTTCTCTGAACATCCTAGCTTGACTCATTACTACCAGAAAGGTGTCTGCACTTCATCATGTATTGGCATGTTCTCAGCATTCCTCTTCTGTATTATTTCTTGATAGTTCTTTCATTAATCCTTCAAAAGTGCTGGACTGCTTAATGGAGTAGGAATAAAAATAATGCATTTTCAGAAAGTCTTTCAGTGTGTTCTGTTTGCTTTCTGCATCTCACTTAAGTGTTAATCAATTAAGTGATTCTGATTCTAGTCACTCCCCAGGTTAGATCTCTGCGATACGGGGATGGATAAATGTACTCTGTAAATTAGGTGTGAAACGGTTGGGGAAATGCACAAGCTGGTGCTCTGCAGAGCCAAGGCAGGTCTGGCTGGGCTTTATTTTAGCTCATGTGTGGGCAGGCTGGCAAGGCTAGTGCTGAGCTGGAGACAAGTGGATGTGCTGGGAAGAAATTGCTCCTGTAGGAGAATACCCAGGTGTTCATTTTCTATCTGTTCTTTTCTATGTCTTTGTTGCTTGAGTTCTGTCACCTGGGCTGTTCTGTTCTTCTGGTTTTTATTTTTACACTTAAACTTCTAAAATTCTGAGTTGGTAGTTGTGAGTCACAGGCCATCAGGTGCCACAGCTTTGCTTATAAACAGGACCAGAGTATTCAAACAAAAAATTGTTGCCAACTCTCTTTATGGATTCTGCCTAAGAAGTAAAGCCTAATTTATGATATTACATAGACACTGAAAATAAAGCTTGTGTTTCTTAGTTATATTATTTCAAAATTAGATTTATTATAGGTATATTATGACAGGCAAATTTGCAGCTCAGAGTGACTCTTCCCTGGAAGTGAATGTCTGCTGAAGATGCCCAGCATAATCTCTGATTGAACTGGCCTGGATGTAATTAAGTGGTTATTGATAGAAATTCATTTATGTGCTATGTGAACAATGAAAAAAGATCAGAAGTGAGGGTGCAGCTGCCTCCACTTTCCTGGTAAAGAATGTTCCAGTCCTGAAAGCCCAGCCTTGGCAGATGGCAGATACCAAGGATGGAGACCTGGGCCTGCTGTAGTCTCCACTTAAGATCTGTCCCCAAAATTCTTTTGCCCACTCTGAAATAATTTCATTGAATGTATCTTACCCCTAGCATTCACATATTCAGCAACCTGCAAGTTCTGCTCAGACTTTGAGTTTTAGAGGATGTCTAATGTTCTGTTTAAAGGTGAAGGTTCCTGTTATATTTTTTCTCTAAATTTTATGAGCATTTTATATAACTATGTTCCTGTCATGCTTTTGGCCATGAATCAGCACAGCATTTCTGTGCAGGCTTTAATTGAAGCGTGGAGTTGTCTTGCTGTGCAAATGTTGAAGTCAGTGAGACTATTAATTAAAATTAAGTATCTGCATAAGTGCTTTTGCTAAAAATAAGTTGCTTCATAACAGCTTTGGGCCATATTTGGGAAGGAGGGGGTTGTTTTTTTCAAACTTTGGAAATAGGTATATAATTGAACTGCATGATGATAAAATGTAGCAGCAATACCAGAGGGCAGAATGTTCATGGGAAGAAGTGTGAGCTTTCTGCCTTGTCAGATGTCACCTAAGCTGCTATTTATTGATTTTAAAACAGAATAAAACTGTTATGGCTCTTGTATTGCACAGAGAGTGGTGGAAGACTTCAGAAGTTACTGCTTAAGCTGCTGCCATAATGGAAACACACAAGTGACAGGAATCAATCAGTTCTTCATCTTCCTTACCCAGTGCCTGGTTACAACTCTGTTTTTCTTCCATCAGTTACTTAAAGTTGGAGCTCCTCAGAGAGAGACTCCTTAGCTACTTATGCTGTGTGTCATTTGTCTTCTAGCTGTAGTTGAAGCCATTAAAAACATTACCAGGGAATACTGAGCTGTGGTTTTCCCTGTATGTATTAGACAATTTACAATACAAATTTACTGTACAATTTATCTTATAAAATTATCTGATTTATTAATTCTCATGGCACCTTGGAAAATAGCATCCTTTTATCTCCTCAGTCTGGCTCTTTACCAGACTCACTTTATCATGCCAGCTTGTTACCTTTTTTCTGATTTCTGTCAAAAACAGACTCCTTACAAGTTCTAGCATTCCCCACCTGCAGCAAACCAATAAATTAATAGTGGAGGGAAGAGATCACTGCAAACATGGATAAGAGGAATGTGCACCAAGCTGCCTGTGCTATCACGTTTCTCACTGCACCTTTCTGTCTCTTCCAACACTGATCTGAAGATCTGTGACCTGCCTTTTTGCAGGTGTATGTGGTGTGTATAAAGCAGTGGCCTAAGAGTTAAGCAGGAAAAGATGAGGGACCTTATTTCATGTGATGCCAGCCAGGATGAAGCCTTGTTTGCCTGAGGTCACACAGAGATCTGATGCAGGGTTGGAGCACAGGTGTTTCCTGACCACACAATGATTCTTCTGAGGTGCTTCAGCACGATGTGTGTTGATATCCCCAAGCTGTTGGTTTCTTACTGCTGCAGTTCTTAGTCTTTATCATTTATCATTTATTCCATGATTAGTAGCAGAAGCTGAGAATCCCATTTGTAGGTGAGTACAGTGATTCTTGCTGAACATCGTGTGGTTGTTTCTAAAAGTGAGACTCTGTAGGTTCCTATTTAAAGTCATTATTATTGTTGATGGGGTTGCATTTGTTTAGTGTCACTGCTAAAAGTTTCTGTAAAACACTGTCACGTGGACACAAAGCAAAATTTACATTGTTTGGGGAAAAATACCAGTGTTGCCATCTTTACTATGAGCACATCAGTTGCTCTTTATTGCTTTTTAAATTTGATTTTGTTGTAGTGTGGCAAGATTTTCAATAAACATAGTGGTTTCATTTATATAACACTAGAATTATTGTTAATGCCCAGTTTCATACTGCGAATTACGTACGTAATATTGTGTCCAGTGGGATCCTGTATCACGGAATTTGCATAGTTATAGTGCTGGTGACATCGTATCTCATACAAAGAACCCAGGGACCTGATACAATATCAGTAAAACTGT
Organism: Pachycephala philippinensis; assembly: GCA_013397055.1. Taxonomy (NCBI): domain Eukaryota; kingdom Metazoa; phylum Chordata; class Aves; order Passeriformes; genus Pachycephala; species Pachycephala philippinensis. The sequence goes on from VWZT01013087.1 coordinate 685,419, forward strand.
CTCCTAGGTATGATTCAAACAGTTTTATTAGCAACATATGGGGTATGAAGGAGCCACAGAGGGTAGTTTTGAGTGTAAGGGTGCTGGCCTATCTTTTTCAGCCTGTAATTATATCAGTCCTCTTCTATGGCATTATTTGTTGCTGCTCTGGGATTGCGGAAAAATAACTACTAATATGATGACACAAAGGATCAGAATAAATTATAATTGTTGACTTTACAAGAAATTCATTGGCAAAAAGGCTTACTGTCCTAAGCTTGGATGTCATTTCTGGTGCGGCTTCAGAGCTAAGCCACTGCACTAAATAATATGGTTTTGAAAGTGCTAGGGTTTTCTGGCAAACTTATCCTGCTGTATTGGATGCTTTTGTGATCTGACAGATACAACGAAGAAACTTCTTGGCTGCATTTTGGTTTTAAATCTTAAGCTAAAGGAGTGCATTTTGTTTAATTGATAGTGGGATATTGAACTCTTGTTCCCCGAATGGAACATATTCTAATTAATCATCTTGAAATAAAGAGTTCATAATTTAAATTATGACATTAAAAACTTGCGAAAATATAATTAGAAAATTATAGTAGTGCTCTGTTTAGTTGTACTTCTTAAAGTCATGAAATATAAAAAAATAACTTCTACATGTTGTGAAAATGATAAAAGTTTGGGGGTTTAATGTTTCTGCCAGTTGGCTGAACTGAAGAGCCACAGTGTGTATGTAGCTATTAAAGAAAAATACTATTTGACTGCTTCCCAGATAAGTTTTTAAAATCCGTCTGTTTTAAAAACACTGGGCTGAGCAACGTCTCTGCACAGGAGCCTGTGTAGGGAATTGGGACTGTTACATGGATTCTACTCAGAGTCACTTCTGAATTTTTTTATTCCTCATTGAGGTTCAGCATGGAAAAAACAGTCTGGGACCTCTGTGCTGCTTCACTGATGTGGAAGCATCTTTCCATCCACTTTTTTCCGTTCCATACTGTGATGATCTTCCTGTGGTTGCAATAATAATAAAAATATAATTTTATTTGAAGGGATCCTTAGAATTGTTCATCCCTTATTTTTCAGGTAGGATGAAACGTTTTTGAATCATTCCTGAATTAATTATACATTTAAAAAGATAGTAAAAAAAAAAATCTAATTTATAACTTAATTGCTAAACTTCTTTCTTAGGGTTCAAGCTCTCTGCTGGTGCTTCATTGTTTTTATGAGCTTTTCTGACTTCCAGAAGCTTTTGAAGATAATTGCAGGTGATTGAGGAGCTATTTTAACTTGTTCCCATAGTATCCAAGAGTAAAGGACCTCAGACTTTGCCAGTTTGTTTTGAAAAATATCTTCTCATCCTCTATCTGCTTTATCTCTTTGGAAGCTTGGACTGGAAACTCTCACAAACTTGCTGCTGTTGAGAATCTCAAGTTCTTCTGTGAAAATTGAAGTAAAATCGTATTAAGCCTTGTAATTTTGAGCAATAAGTAGAAACATGTAGTGGGACTTGTGATTGAGAAGTGGACAGATGTCAACTCAAAGGTGCATAAACATCACAATCTTCTGATCTTTGTGTCTAATGCAGTTGCTCCCCTGGCTCCAACACAAGCAGCTACAGGGTGAAATGGTCATTTTCAGTGGGCCTCAAAGTCAGCTTGCTCTTTAGACATCATTAAGCATAAACTTGTACTGTTTTAATGTAATTTTTGTGTCTTTTTAATGTCATTTTGCTTTTTTTTATATTTTTTCTCCTTTCCCATATCATTTTTTGTTTGGAGTAGAAAGTTCACACCCACTTTGCTAAAGATGGTAAAGGAGTGATTTCTGAAATTAACTATTAAATAAAAAAAGTTATATAAACATATCTGGACATCACATCGTAGGGACTTCAGAGCTGTCTCAGGAGCCTCTAGAGCCACTCATGTTAATTGTTGCATATCTTGTAAATGTGTTTATTTCAAAGTACTGGAAGCCTTCCAAGAAATTTCTGTATTTAAAAGGGCAAAAAGGATGTCACAGTGGATTTAGCCCAGGACAAAATAAAGTAAAGGTTAACTTGGACTTCCATCAGTGAAAGCTTAAAAGCTAAAAAAAAAAAAAGAAAATGCTGGTCACTATGGTTTAGTGATAGAAGGATTTGTGAGACAAAGCTGATGTTTTTTTTTTTTTAATAGGATTGTGTGTCTGGCCTTTATTGCTATATTTAACTAATTTCTTTTGAAGCATTAAATCTTTGCAATGCAGTATTTTGATATAAAAACTTAAGTTAAACATAGCTGAGACAGAAAAGATTAAAAATGTCCTGTTGCTTAAAGTGTAACTTTTAATGAGATGAGAAAGGCCTATGTCTTGTAGTTGTCCAATGTGTTCATGGCCCACTTAATCAGCAGTTTCGTTGGTGATTTAATTTTTGCTGCTTTATTTTTCAGATGATGCAGTGAATACTGGAGGAATACATCTGCAGTTAGTCACATAGTTCAGTCATAAAAATACAGTAAAACTGTAGTTGTACAGAAAACAGGTTGGGAAACCCCACTGTGAGAATTCAGGGGTGACACGTGGAGAGGCAGAGAGAGCTGGGACGGTTCAGCCTTGAGATGAGTGGGCTCAGGGGCACAAACTGAAATGGGGGAAATGCCGGTAAAATGTGAAGTTTTTTGCTGTGAGTGAGCAAAGTTGGAACTTTGGAACAAGTTGCCCTCAGAGGTTCCATGTATGGAGATGCTCAGAACTGGAGGGTGGTCCTGGGGACCCTCCTGTTCTCTGGTTTGAGCAGAGGGTTTGGACTGGTCACTCGATGGAGGTCCAGAAGGGGCTCTCCTCTCTTTTGCCTTTATTTCACGCATGATCTGTCTTCACATATGTTACTGGACTAAGGAAGGTATTTGGGATAAATATTTATGTGATTTAGTATTGGGCAGTATTTGGATGGAGCTTCTTCACAGAATGGTTGGGGTTGGAAGAGACCTTAAAGATCATCCAATTCCAGCCCCCTGCCATGGGCAGGGACACCTTTCACTAGACCAGGTTGCTCCAAGCCCCATCCAGGGCTGGTCTTGATCACTTCCAGGGATGGGGAGACCACAACCTCTCTGGACAACATTTAGCCTCTTCTAAGCCTAAAACAGTTGGAAAGTTAGACCAGGTGAGCTCAAATTCTCTTTTCCTTTCTCCCCCCAACTCTGTTCAGATTAAAGAATGCTACTGCAGTCAGGAAAACTGCACTTTGTCATCCGTCCATGGGATTGAAGCAGATAGGATGGGTTGGAAGAAGTACTGCTCACCACTGAGATCCATAGCCAAGATTCCCAGACTGCTTTGGTGAAAACCTCTGGAGCAGCACCGCCTGGTATTTTACTGCTCCCAGTTTTGGATGCAGGTAATAATGCTTTCAGATAAATATGATGTGTTTGTTAGATGAAAAGGGGAGAGAGTTCCCTGTTTGAGAGGCTCGATGGGTTTGGAATTCTTGGTGTTAGTAGATGTCTACTAAGGATTTTTTACTCTACTTGCCCTGAAATGATGGCATGGTTCACATTGTGCTTCCGGTGTTTGGTAAGTCTGACAAGGCTGCAGGTTTTGGGAATCAAAGGAATCTTTCCTTCAAGACACAATTAGCAACATGCTTGATTTCTGCATTTCTCCTTTTTAATCAAAGCCTGGATTTACATGGTTGCAGCAGAGGTGGGAGATGTTAAGATCATGAATGAAGTATGCCTGTTAACAATTCACCTGTAATGCAAGTAGACTGGCTTCATGTGGCTGTAAAAGAGTGAAGACCTAAATGACAGCTGGGACCTACAGCAGAATGGGAAGAGATGACCAAAAATATTTGGCCATTCAGATACTTATTTAACAGCCCACTGTCTCCCCCCAAAAAATCAACATATGTTTAAACTAATGGTAATCAGCAGTGAATTGAGATTGTATTTTATACTTTTGGTGGGAAAAATTAGTTTTCTTCACAGTGAGAATTAATAGATTTGGTTGTATCTTGAAGTAAAAACGTGCCTCTAAAACTGCTCTAAGCCTGGTCTGTTTAAGGAAACAAGCTGGTGTGACATAGGGTGTATCAGAGCCATTCCTTCTCTCCCCTTTCTTTTCCAGTCACTTCTGAATTCATCAGGCAACCTGTACTGAATTTAACAGAAGAGTAGGTGCTGCAGGAAATAACAGACTTTCAGCTACTCACATGAAATCCATGCCAAGGACTCTATATTTTTAAGCTGTGAATTCATTTATGATTAATGTTTTAATTATTTGTTTGTGTCCTAATTTCTGCCATGTTTCAAATTTAATTAAGTTTGAGATAACAGGAGTAAGCAACAAACTCCAGGCCCTTACTTCTTTCTCAAATTGCTTACAACCACCACAATGCTTTTTCAGTGGGGGATTTTGCCAGAGCTGTGATGCCTCTGAGGCTGCTTCTTGCACAGAAGTAGCCTCATGAGCTGGGCAGAGATGATAGTCACATAACCAATAAAGGAGTATTGTGTGCTGGTGTGTGTCAGCAGGTGGAAAGGGATGGGTAGGACACCCCTGTCCTGAGCTGGGGATAAACAGCCTCATGTGGAGAGAGCAGTGTCTCTGTCTCCCAAGTGAGAGAACTTGATGTAATGACAGAAAAAAAGAAATGCAGTTCACACAAATACTACATATTGTGTAGTTTTTTTACCGTAAACTGTAAAAATTGTATGTTTTGAATTTCTCCTAATGTCCAGCCATCTATGATTTGCATTATATAGGATAAGGTTTTCAAAAATTTTTGAGTCTTTAAACTGCCATTAACAGAAATGATTTAAATATCCAGGTGCCCAAGTCTCATTGCAGCTCCATGAAACTTTCACCTTCTCCTCTGAAAATGGAGCTCAAAGTTACCCTGGGTATTTTTTCTAGAATACTTTAATTATGCACAATTTCCTCTGGTGTGGAGCACAGGGGAGGCACAGGCACTGAAATACCTTGAGCACACACAAAGCAATCACGAGCCTGAGGACAAACGGGGTGTTTATTGGGGTGAGCGGAGATCAGATGGAGACCACCAGTGCTGCCCTTGGAGGTGACCAACTTTCAGTGTCTCATTATTCCAGGTGTATCCTGGCTAGGTAAACACAACCTGTCCATCTGTGACTCGTTTCACGCCACAGTGTGCAATTAAGTGGCTCCATAAATGTTACTGATTTCCACATATAGGCTTTGGTACACAAGTGTTAAGGGTAAAAAAAAATAGAGGGTTGGTGTGAGCCTACCTAATTTTTCAAAATTATTGGAGGCTTACAAATGATAAAGCTTAATTTAAAATCAGGAAAGGAAGAAATTCTTCCCTTTGAGGGTGGAGAGGCCCTGGCACAAGGTGCCCAGAGAAGCTGTGGCTGTTCCATCCCTGGAAGTGTCCAAGGACAGATTGGATGGGGCTTGGAGCACCCTGGGATAGTGGAAAGATCCCCTGCCTGTGGCAGAGGATTGGAACAAGATGTTTTTCCAATCCAAATCATTCTGATATTCTGAAGTCTTGTATTGCTCTGTAGGTTATTACTTCTAGAAGCTTTATTTTTTCTGAATTATGAAAACACAGCACTTTAAAATCTGAGCAGTATGTCTTAGTGCAGAGCAGAACAGTATCCTGTGTTCAAACAGCAGCAGTGAGGAAGGAGCACAGACACTTGAATCGTGTGGTTACTTCTGTGAATGTGCTTCAGAGACTAAAGCTAGAACCCCTTCTCACGCTTTCCCCCTGCAGAAGAAAAGGCAAGTGCAGACCTTGAGTTGGTGCATGGTATGTACTCATATCTATTTAGGCATTGGCTGATAGGTTTTTTTTCCTGACAACTTAAATTTGAATATTATCTACTGGAAATTTCAGAGGATTCTGGTAAACAGTTAATAATTATTTTTAGGTGATTTCCAGTGTGTAATCTCATTAACTCACTGTTTCAGCATATTTGGTGATACTGTCTTCTTTTTTTTTTTTCTTTTTTTTGTTGATGAGACAGTGTTGGTGTAGTTACTCAGATGTTTGCTAGGAAACAACAGCTGGATGGGTGCTAGCTGGAACCTGCCAGTTCATCTGGGCTGATGTGCTTGGTAGGACCCTAGTGTAGTCAGAATACCTCTTGCAGAACTAATCTTAAAATGCCAGTTTTCTGTCTTGTATCTTTTATTGTTGGGCAGGGGGTGTGTTTGTTTTTTGATTTTTCATAAATGTGTTCTTATAGCAGAGGAATTCTAACCATGTCTTAGGGGCACACTTACAAACAATTTAAAACTATTGCTTAGGATGGGCTCAAAGTATTCAAAATACGTGGTTTATAGAGAAATGTGTATTTTTATATATATACATCCCTTTACTTTAGGGATATTTTAACTTTTACTGGCTTAGAGACCCTGTAGCAGAATAAGGGTGTGGATCTGTAGGAAGCAATATTTTCACTGGGATAGTCTGTGCAGAACTCTTGATCCTGGCTCACCTGGAGCATCAGAACTGTGGAACACACCCTGGATTTTTGAGTGTGGCAGTTTTGAAGCACTGAATGAGCTTTCTAGGCCGACTGGTTCATCTCAGGTTAGAATGGAAACTAAAACCCCTCCCTGCATCTAGAGGGGGAAGCCTAAAGAGGAAATAATGACTTAAAATATGCTTTCATCTGCTGTACTGAAAGAAGATAAAGGTGGGTTGTTTTTTTTTTTTTTAAACTTTTTATGCAGACAAGCTGTGTTCTGTCATGTAGTTTTTAGGCAATTTATTTACAGTCTTAAAAATGCATAAGTGACTGTACAGTTCGAAAAGCATTTGGCAAAACCTAATTGTGTGTTCTATGGTCAGCAAAAACTTAACTGGTTGGGGTTGCATGTTTTTAGTCTGTAAGGCTATTGGCAGGTGAAAGAGTTGTGTATTTTTTTACCTTTTGTGAAGCTGTAATGAAAATGAAGTTATCGTTGTGAAGCTTCCAGTTTTGACAGTGAGAATGACCCTTTGATCTCTGAAGGCTGCTGGGTTCTCCATACAGGTTGAAACCATAAACATTTTATGGCACAAGATGAGTTGCTGGGACCAAACATAAATTTTTGAAAGAAAGAGAAAAAAATTGAGAGCATGCCTACATCCTTGAACGTGTTGAATTGCTGCAGTAAAGAACAGCCATATGGTATTTTGGTAACTTCTGTGCATTGGAAAATTACAGATTACAGGTGAATGGGACCTGCAGACATTCTGTGTGCAGAATCAACTTTATTTTAGTAAAATAGCACTTTTTGTTCAGCTTGTATTGTCCAGACTGCTGAAGAATTTTACCAAATTAAGTATTTCTATGTATTAGTCATTGTGGAGGGAGAATGAAGTCCAAGACCATGGACCAAAACCACAGTCTGTCACTTTCTTTTTTGCATAGAAGAGCATGCAGGGAGAAGAATATTTTCCTGTTCCTTCTTTGAAAATGAAAACAAAGGAGATTGACATCCTTTTACTCCTTCAGTCAAGTGTCACTCATCCTGAAGTTGTAATAATCAATTCAGAATGGCTACTTACACTTCTTTACGAAATTGGATGAAAGAGCTTTGCAGATAAGTTAAAGACCACAGGAAAAGAAAAAGCTCATAACTTCATAACTTTAAACTGAATTAGTTGTTTCTTTGAATTGCTTGTTTTTAGTCATGTTGCCATAGGTATCAAAGCAGCAAGCTATTATCATTCCTTTGTAAGGATTGCTGCTGTTTTATATTCACGTTGCAGCAGATCAAAGGATGGGTCTGCAGACACAGAAGGGAAGGTGTGTTGTTTCACAGATATGCAAACACACCTGGAGCGAGGCGGTCCAGGTACTGCGGATGCACTGACAGGGATTTGCAGATGGCAGCAGCATTCAGCATTCCTGAAAATCTTTATCTTGGTTGCTAAAGCTTTTTTCTGAGTTTTTTTTTAATTTCTGCCAGCTAAAACTCGCTCAGATACTGCTGCTCCCTGCACTTAGAGCTTTGTCTTGCTGTTTGGAAGGACCTGGTGTGTTAACTGCTACTGAGTGTTAGTGATTCATCCTGCTCTTACTGATCTGCGTTCAATTCTGCTTAGCCCAAAATGATGTCTCCATCTGAAGTGATTTGCAAAAACCTACTGGAACAGGGTACCCAGAGAAGCTGTAGCTGTCCCTGGATCCCTGGGAGTGTTCAAGGCTGGGTTGGACATGGCTTGGAGCTGGGATAGTGGAAGGGTGTCCCTGCCCATGGCAGGGCTTGGAATGAGATGACCTTTATGGTCTCTTCCAATCCAAACCTTTCTGTGATTCCATGATGAGGTCTTTGATACCTTGGAAGAAGTCTGAAGACCTAAGCATTTTCAGAATGGGGGAAAATCTCAATAGTTGGTTTTCTGCAATGATTGTAACCAATTGTGCATCTTCATGTAAGCAGTGTACCGATGACTGTCAGTCTGTGAATTAAGGGGATATTTTGGTTTAGACTTTGGGAAGACCTTAGAACCACCTTCCAGTACCTAATGGGGCTCTAAGAGAGCTGGAGGGGGACTTTGGACAAGGGCCTGGAGTGGCAGGACGAGGGGAAGTGGCTTCATACTGCCAGAGGGCCGGGTTAGATGGGATATAAGACAGGAATTCCTCCCTGGGAGGGTGGTGAGGCCCTGGCACAGGGTGCCCAGAGAAGCTGTGGCTGCCCCTGGATCCCTGGAAGTGTCCAAGGCCAGGTTGGATGGTGCTTGGAGCAACCTGGGATAGTGGAAGGTGTCCCTGCCCACAGCAGGAGATTTGGAACAAGATGATCTTTAAAGTCCATTCCCAGCCAAACCATTCTATGATCAAGGAACAAATAGAAAATGTTAATTTTGGCATCAAAGATAACAAGGTATCAAGTGTAACTGTAGTACATACTAAGAACTAAGAAGTTTTGGCTTAACCTTGTGCATAACTTTGTACATGTGACTCCCAGTAATTAAAGTGTGAGCCACTCATCTGCCTGATGCTTCTCCCCATCACAAAGAAGTGATTGTTCTATTTATTTTTCAATAAGCACATCTAGTCAAGTCATGGAAACACAACCTAAATGAGCAGAGCCCCCAACTCACACTTGCAAGCAGAGCTGTTGGAACCTGTAGAGGTCCTTGTACCAAACCCAGGGTATTTGGGGATGGTTATTATTATTTTTACACTTGCATCTTTTCGTACTGTTTTTATTTAGTGTCATTTCACTAAATAAAGGTTTAGTTTAATCCTAACTTGAAAGACCTGCTTTAAAGCTGCATGCAGTGACTGATTTTCTTTTGAAGACTTGAATCTATTTACAGAATCTCACTACTGTTTTTAACTAAGTTCTTTGCAGTGTTTTCTTTCAACTTTGGAAATTCATTAGCTGTAAACCACGTGTAAAATGTCTTCAGTCTTTGAACTGGTGTTTTATTTAGAAGCCTGGCATATCTGTGAATCTAAATTAAAAACAAAAAGCCATTTAGTGAGGAAATAGTTAATAACAAAACATTACAAATAGTGTCTGAAGAGGCTGTTAGTTTTCTCAGGAAGTTTTCATTTTCTGTAATTTGCTGCCTCATTATTTGTAGTAGTGAAACTGCTCCTTGCCAATCATACCAATCCCTTACATGAAGAAATGAAAGTGGTGTTTACAGTTCTGGGTGGAAAATACTGAGTTAGGCTTACTGGGCCATATTCTGCATTGAAGTGAAATATTAAGAACTCAAAATATTGCTTGGAGTGATCATTTTCACAGGATTGCAAACAGGATTCTTAGTATCTTTTCGGAATGGCTAAGATTCTCCAAAGTTTATGACTAAGTGTACCTCAAAACTTGATGTCAGCTGGTCGAAAATTGGAGTGAAATAACCTGGTGGTGAGCATTCGGAGAGGTACACTGGTGGTGCTGGTGGATGGTGTTCTCTCCCCAGTTGTGTTATGGGGCAATTTTTGCTCTGTTATTTCAAGATTGGGATTTTGGTAGTCACTGAACTTCTCTTTATCATGCACGATTGAACTTAACAACCTTCTAGTTAGAATAATTATGCTTTACCTACTTTTTCCAGCCCCAAAATACCTGCTTTTTTAGTGCCATCAATGCATAAACTCGTAGTGGATAAATTGTAAGGTGATTTTGTTTTTAATCAGTCATTGAGGTAGATGTTTTAATAATTTGGAAAGGTTAAGCAGCTTACGTAACAAGTTACCAACTTGCACTTTTTTCTTGTTGTATAAAACATCAACATTTTTGTCAAAAAACTGTGCTAAGTAACAGGTGAACACGATTAGAGGGATGGAGTGTTTCTTCTACAAGGAAAGGCTAAGAGAATTGGGATTGTTCAGCCTGGAAAAGAGAAACTTTAGGGTGATAAAATTGCAAACTTCTAGTACCTGAAGGGAACCAACAAAATGGAGAGAGACAATTTACATGGGCATGGAGTGACCGAGGGGGAATGGATTCATACAGATCGAGGGCAGGGTGAGATAGGATATTGGGAAGGAATTCCTCCCTGGGAGGGTGGTGAGGCCCTGGCTCAGGGTGCCCAGAGAAGCTGTGGCTGCCCCTGGTTCCCTGGAAGTGTCCAAGGCCAGGCTGGATGGGGCTTGGAGCAATCTGGGGTAGTGGAAGGTGTCGTTGCCCATGGCAGGGGTGGCAGTGGATGAGCTTTAAGGTCCCTTCCAACCCAAACCATTCCATGATTTTGTCTCTTAGCAAACAATATAAAAATGACTATTTGCAAGTCACATACGTTTTGTAACTGCTTCTTCTTCCTAAGCAACATCTTTCAGAAGGTTCAGTGTGTTCTCTTTGAATATAAAGCAGTTTGGTAACACTGGAAATGCTTTAGAGAACAGCAATGAGTTGTTATATTGAAAGACTTGAAGAGGCAATACATTAGGCTAAAAGCAGTGGCAGTACCTGCAGAGCTCACTGTACGTGCCCTTAAGCAAAAGATAATAATTAGTTGGTTGTATTCCCCTGCAAACCTGCCCAAGTGTCGATGTTTATGAATTGCAAAGATCACCAGCTCGAGCTCTGAGCTGCCAGAGTTGTTTATGCCCTTTCAATTTTTAATGTACCTATAAGATGTTTTGATGAGGGCATTTAATCCAAAGGGATTTGTGTGCCATAATCATACCTCTGGTGATTCCAGCACAAAAGTGAGGGTAGTTCTTCAAAATACTCTAAGTGCTAACTTCCACTTCAGTATTAATAATGAACATTAAGAACATCTCTGAAAAAATCTTCATATTTTGTTGGCCGAGCAGGATTTGGTTGTTTGTGGGCTGATGGTCATTAAAAGTGGTGAAGTATCTGCTGTTGGGTAGCCTGAGGAGTGAGAAGTTGCTCACAGCTTGGGGATACCTGCTTTGCTAATTAGTTCATACACATTCAGCTAAGGCGATTTGCACTTCAGTCAAAAGGAAATATTTGACTAGAATCGACTTTCCCTGGCATTCTGGTGCAGTGGGTGCTGGTGCTGTGTTCCCTAAAAGCACAGGTGTAAGAACTTTGGTTTAAATAAAATGTAAATGATAATAGCAAGTTTACACAGGATAGCAGTAGTTTTTTGTGTGTATAATTTGTAATACATTTAAAAATATATAGTGTGTATACATATATATAGTAAGATGTATAATCTTTACCATGTATGTTTTAAAGCACATGCATGCAGGCTCCTCAAAGTTTAACCATTTTGTTATTTGAGGAGTCTCAATGTTTCATTGCATATTCCTGTAAATACAGCTAAACTAGTAAAAAATAAGATAAAAAATGGGTCTATGCTGAGCTTGCTTGTGCCAAATATTCTGTTTGATGGAGATATGGTGAGCTGGTGGGGACGTTGTATTAGCTGAATTTGGGGTGAAATAAAATTCTATTTTTTATGTTCCAACTGGAAGGTGTTAACACGAAGTCTTAATATGAAAGCTCCTTGAGTTATCAGGTTTGACTTCTGCTTAGCAAAAGAACCATAAATTTCCACTCGGGGATGGAAGGAAATAACATAATTTTTAGTATTAATAATTACTTTCATGTCACAGAATTACAAAATGATTTAGGTTGGAAGGAAACTTAAAGACCTTCTAGTTGGTTTTGGTGAGTTAAAATAAGATATTGGGGGGGGGAAGAGATCATGTGAGTGTATATTACCTGAACCATATTTAAGCCAATTTAAATCCAAGCTATCTCCACTGGAGGATAAGAGTGGGAGGAGTTTTTCACCAGGCGAGGCAAAATATCAAAATGACAAATTACACTCTGTAGCAGGGCTGAGGAGATACAGCTAATTCCTGAGCTGCAGAGCAGGTCTTTTAAGACCTGTGGTAAAGACTATCCCCAATATAAATATAGCTGGTAGTATTTTGGTATAATTCCATTAGTTGTCATGGCTCTGTTCAGGAGATCACATTGTGCCAGTGTTTGCATGGGGCAGTGCTGGTGGCTTCATGTGGAGAGTGAATATAAACCTGGGGCGTGTTTGGAACACTTATATTCATTATCCTCTATAAGAACATACATGTGTATATAATATTTATTTATAACCATAAACCAGGTAACAAAGAATATTATTATGCAATGGCTATTATATAACACATCAAAATATATAATATAACATATAGACTGTTCCATGTGAGCCCGGCCCTGGGAGCTCTCATGTGAGTAGGTGCAGCTCGAGGGAGGCTGGCAGAAGCAGACCTGGTGTATTTTTTAGAAGCCTTTGGTTAACAGCAGCCCTGTTTCAGCCACGTGCTTTTCTGGAAAACAGCCTTTTCTTAGAAAATTTTAAGCCAACTGGCATTTAACTTCTGTTCTGTAGCAGATAAGAATTTTTTTAGATCACAGGAGATAGTGTATCATGTGTTGGTAGCCTCCATCACAGTTTCTCAGTATTTGTAAAGCTTTAATTATGATCCGTTAATGTAAAATAAATTACTTTAACCTTAAATATTTCTCAACTGGTCATGTGAGCAGAATCTCTCCTGCTGGACTTTCCTCCACTACTTACCTGTTTCTGGTTCTTCAGGTAAAATAAAGTTACTCCTCTGCTCTAACAAGTGTACAGCACTCACACCTTTTTTTCATTCCCTGTTTTCAAATATAGCTACTTATTTTCTGAACACTTAAACACAGAGCAGCAAAGTGCTTTAATTCTGTCAAATGCAGCCCTGTGTAACACCTTCTATTTTTTTTACTGATCACTTAGGTGCTGCTGAAAATCCCACAGTTTGCTAGATTTGTAAAAACTGAAGCATCTCCATGACAAAAAATACATCTTTTTGCAGCAAAAATTAGTACAAAAAGTTATTTGGAACATTCCAACAAAATAATCGCCTTTCTGATGTAATTTAATTGAATTGGGGTGTACACTCCCAGTAACCATTAGGCAGAAATAAATCCACAAGTAAAGAGTTTTACACATGCAAAATATAAATTGTATGAATGTAACTGATGCATTGAAGAGCCTGAACAGCAGTTGTCAGAATTCTGCAAGAAAATGATTCCTCACAGTTGTGAAACATGAAGAAAAGCACTTTTAGAGTCCCACCTAAACCCTGTACACAGGAAATTTTTAGTTCTGCAAGAGGTGAGCAGTTGCTGCACAGTGTTACTACTTCTGTGATAGTTGATTCATCCCTTTGCTATGCAAATTTTAAGTATACAAGGATTCCGTACTTTTATTTAAGAAATATGCCTGCAGGCTGTATTGGTAGACTTTAGGGAGATATCTGGTTTGGTGTGAAATAAATAGTTGTTCAAAGATCACATGAATTTATGTCTTAGAAGATGAAAAGTGATGCTGTGAGCGTTTTGAGAGCACCCCCCTGTACCCGGCACGTGAGCTCGCCACTTGGTTTTGGTTTTTCAAAGAAACCTCACCAACCTCATGGAAAATCACAGAGCAGCAGTGTGTCACCTTAGAAATGCAAGAATTAGGGCTTCAGTTTGAGGCACCCCAAGCTCTGGGGGTTTGATTCTTGGAGTAAATCCTCTCTGGTCCTGGTCGAGGGAGTAGGAGTAGTTGCCTTTGCTCCAGCTTCTGTCTTCAGCTCCTTTGAGTGCTTAGCTTTTAATGAAGGGATTTAAATGCCATATTTCAGGTTTATGTGCTAGTTGTAGGCATCCAAGTCTGCATATTTTGAATACAACAGGAGGAAAGAAAAACAAACCTGAAAGCATTTGAGTGAGAGACAGGTTTGGTATTTAAAATTAGTGTTGAAGATTTGTCTTGCTAAAGAAAGCAAAACATTTGCATAAAAGCGATTTCTGCCTAATATGAGCCACATTTTAATACACAATTACAAAGTTATAATACAAATTTAATAAAATTTAGGTTGTAAAACAGCTATTTGGTTAAGCCCAGCCCTTTTTTATTCTGTTACTGTCAAAAATATTAATCAACTCTTCCCTACAGTGTGAAATTCACTCTTGGGGCAGTTTTATTATCCTGTCTCTCACCCAGCACCTTTCTTTTCTGCAGTAGTTTCTTTTCTGCTGCAGAGGAGCAGCATGTTTGGGAAATACTTATTTCTTCTCTGTGGATAACTTTATCTTCATTTATATAACTCTAGTGAGGACTTTTATGCCTTAATGATCTAAACTAAAGAAATTAACTTGATTGTTACCTTTCAGTATAGATGACTGCTACTTCTGAGTTAAAGTGTAAATCAGCCCAGAAGTTCAAATGCCTGAACTTGTTTATTGTGTGCATACTCAGGTAATAGCCACTGAAATTAATAATTCTGATGCTTGTCTACGTGAAAAAGTCATTGCAGTGATCTAAAGAGCTGATGGAAATAAATTGCTGTTTCCTAGGTGAGGTGGCAGCAGCCCTTCCTCATGTGCCTCCTTGTGTCTCCCTTTCCTACCTCCCCCAAATGTACTCCCTCATCTTAACTTTGTCATTTTTAATTCTGTCCTATTGTTTCCATTGAGAGGGATTAGTAAAGATAAATTTTAGCTTTCCTAGTATTAACTTTAGCTTATATCTGTCATATGTTTCCCAGCTAAACTAAATACTGCCTTTTTTTTTTCTTTTTTTTTTTTTCTTACCCTGTCACACTTCATTTGAAAGAACCAGTCGACCTAGAGCTGGGTACTGGGTTTTCAGTGAGGAAAAATGATTAATAGTTGTATATTTTCAGTAGTTTGATATTTTTTTTTAATGCTGTTAGCCTTTCTTGGTTGTCACTGGCTATGGGAAGAGTGCAGAGCTGTGGGCCCCTGTGTCTGGTGTTGCTTGGTGGAGGTGCAGCTGCCAACCCAGTGGCCTGAATGGTGACCTCACCTGGCTGCTGGGAACTTCCAGATAGTGCCAATTAGGCATGGAAGCAATTAAAATAATGTACTTGGCGCTGGTGAGGCCACATTTCAAATACTACGTTCACTTTTGGGCCCCTCATGACAAGGACGTTGAGGGGCTGGAGTGTGTCCAGAGAAAAGGAAGGGAGCTGGAGCACAAGTCTGATGAGGAGCAGTTGAGGGGGCTGGGGGGCTCAGCCTGGAGAAAAGTTATAATTTGGTTGGACATACTTTTCAATAGCTTTTATTTAAACAACCCCAAAAATATAATTTAATTGAAATGGAAACACATCACCAAACAGTATGAAGTACTCTTAACCTGTGTGTCCTGGCCAGTCAGGATCTGTGTTACTGCATTTTTCTGTTAGCAAGAAGGCACTATTTTTATTATCTGCAGAGGGGAAGAGCAGAAAATGGTATTTTATATAAAAGCTGCCTGTCTGCATCATGGCTTGTGCGTGTGTGAGAACTGATGTTTTCTGCTGTTGCTTTAGGTACGGATTTTTCTGTAGCATTTGCATGCTCAATTCGCTTTCCTGCCTTCTGATTTTACCTGTTCTGACAAAGAGTACATGGATAATTAAAATATTAATAATTACTAGAAATTAGCATGATATTTAGGGGTGCTTTTTTGTTTCCGAATTTGATGAAATTGCTACATTTCATTTACATATTCAGGTTTTCTTAGGTAGTGCTTTCCTCCTGTGTGCAAGTAATGCTCTTAGCAGCGACAGTGCTTTGAACTGTCACTTCATCCCACTTGAAGTTAATTACTCGAAAACTGGGGGGTTTTCTTTTTTTTTCTTTTTTTTCTTTTTTTTTTCCATTAACCAGTTTCCTCTCAAGCATCTCCCTGTGCTGAGGATGTCACACTGAGGTAGGAATAACTGCAGTAAACTGGAGAGCAGAGCAGAACACCATCTCAAATCTCCCNGACCCCGGGAACACCACTGGTGTTCCCGGGGTCCCTGGCTTGGGGGAGATTTGAGAAGTCCTTAGCAGGCTCTGCAGTAAAACCCAAATATCCTAAGCCCAGGGTGCTTTAAGTCTTTGCCCAGACTGCTTAGTAGGCACAGAATGAGGGAGATAATGTATTTTTAGCGTTTAAATTCAAAGCAACCTTTCAATTAAAGGAATTCTTGACGATTTTAAATGCTCTGTTCTTGCCGTGTTTGAGGAATGGGGTGGTCTTGACTTTTTTTTTCTTTTGGAGTGGAGGAAAACCCATCCCATTTAATTTATATTGTGGCAGTTTAAAGCATCAAATGGTGTACTCTACATTTGCTGTTCTTGGTAGTTTCTCCAAAAGGATTAGAGAAACAGGCCTCTTATCCTGTGGTGTTGTGAGTAGGATACTGAACATACCAGAATTTAGATACCAGGAGGTTGCTTTCAAAATAATTGCAGAGTATGATCTGATTTTTGTGATTAAATAACTCACTACCTGCAAAGTCGTACAAAGATTTGTGAGGTTTTTTTCCTGCTGTTGGTGGCAATGAAACACAAAACTTGAAATAGTTGTTATATTTTTTTTAATTTTTTTTTTTAAAGAGAAAATAAGCATCACAGCTCAAGAGAGAACTCTATAGTGTAAAAGAACATGGGATCATAGGGTAATTCAAATTGGAACTGTTCTTTGGAGGCCACCTCGTCCAGTCTCCTGCTCAGGGCAGAGTTGGCCATGAGCCTGTGATACCTATATCCAAGAGTATGTAATCATGGAATACTTGAGTATTGCATGATCTCTGTGGAGTGTCTGCATTTCATCTAGTGCAACTTTCTAGTTCACGTTGAGGGATATGACTCACAAGGCTGCATTTATATTCTTTACATTATAAAATGAGCCTTACAAAGGCTTCAGATAATTCTTTTTCTCAATATTTGGACTCTGTGTGATCAGAATTCCAGCCAGTACAGAGTGAAGCAAGTATCTCCTTGGACTATATTCTGGGATTATATGTAAAATAGAGAAGTATTTATATTTTTCCATGGCGCCAACAATGCCTTCCTTGCAGGCATTTTTTTTTCTGTAAAGATTTAGTGAGTTTAATAGTTACTATGAAATACTAGTGTCTCCATTCTGCAAAGAATTGAAAGAGGTCTTTTTTTCTATTGGCATTTGAAAAGCAGAAAAAAGTGACTACTACAACAGAATTTTATTAATGAATGATTTACACTGGTTCCAGCTGTGACCATGTGATTAGTCCTTCACTGAGCAACAATGGGTATTTTCTTTCTGCTTTTATTTAATTTCCAAGAATGTGTCATCTGTTACGTTAACTGCTGCCAGTATACCCCGTGTAAACTGGTATTTTTTATTTCCCTGAAGCATAAGATGAATACCCACCCATATCCTTCTGGAACTAGAGTTTTAAATGAATTGGGAATTTTATTGACTATATCTGATTCAGCAAGCCAAAATCATAAAAGTTAAAATATTTATTAAATGCACTAGACTGTAGGATGCCTTGCTCCCTGGTAGTGCAAAAGATAGATATTTTCACTTCTAAAATTCTATCTTAATATTTTATTACAGCAATACAATGTGTTATAGAGGTGGACAAGCCTGCAGATTGAAATGTGGATAGTCCAGATTGTTCCTTTCCCTCGACCATATGGTGTAGTTCTAAAAGCCTTTTGTACGCTGTCTGTTCAGTTAATTGTAAACTCTGTCTTTAACGTACCTTAAAAATGAGATATATGTGAACTAAAAGTCAGCATATCCTCTGGTAAGTAAAGTTTGCTCGAATAAATCTAAATTCCCAATCCTGGTCTCTTGGTAGATTTTCTTTCTGGGTGAATTTGAAAGTCTTTCACCGTTTCTTGGTAACGAATGCGAAGCCTGTGTGTGTGTGTGGAGAGACAGGTTTTTCCATTTCCTCCTAGGGAAGGAGGGGGGGGAGATTTGAGGATATAATGAACATTTCATAATATTTTTGCTTGGCAGACAGCTCTGCCAGTGGGTGATGTGCAGGAACATCGAAGATTTCTGACAGATGGATGGTAGGACTGCTAATACACCTACACACGCTTCGGCGTCTGATGTTCCCGGTGTTGCTCTGATGCCCAAGAAACTCGTGCTCGTGCTTTGGTCTGATGTTGCCCAGCAAGGGGCTTCACAAGAGCAGAACCAGGTCTCCTTCAAGATTTTCATCTGCCACAGAGAGGGGTATAATTTATTATACTACTCACAAAGCATTTATTACAGAGGCAAATAGGTTTTTAACGTAATAAAAGGTTAAAAATTAATTGTTAGAGAATTTCAGAAGCAATTTTATCTTCTATTCTTTCACCATAAACTGTTTGGGAAAAATGACTGTTTAGAATGCTGATAGGGTTGATATATCTAAAGGGAAAAACACAAAAGAGTAGGAGTCTCACTGAAACTAATTTTCTGTGCATTCCCACCTGGTTTTAAACATTGGAGAGTGTTTGCTCAGTGGCAGTTTCTGTGTGGCTCTGGAGATAAGAATCCACCAAAATTAAAAAAAAATGAAAAGCCAAAACATTGGGAATCAGGCAAGAAGTAAATGACAGTAGTGGAGAGTGATATTAATGTGCTGAGAGGCCTCTCATAATGGGACTTACTGATCTGTGCTGCATATCTGAAGTTTTCACAGGATTTCAGGTAGTTCTCTCAATGGCCGAATGCAGAGGAAGAGGTAACCTTAGGGGATATTAAGAAGAAAAAATGCAGCTTTTTGTGCCTACAGAAGTTAAATAGCTCCTGACTTTTGTGCATGCAGAAATGGGGAGACTTTTAACAAGTCATCTCAAAATGGAAACAAATAGTAAACAATAGTACATCTATTTCTTTCCAGTAGTTAGTATGCTTGTTCTAAAATAATGTAAAACTTGTGAATTTAAATAATATGCTGGTAACTAAATGGCAAAAAGCTGTTGGAAAACTAATTTTCCTTACACTGGCTTTTCATGCCCTTAGACCTGGAGAATCATAGAATGGTTTGGTTTGGAAGGGACATCCTGTTCCACCCCCCTGCCATGGGCAGGGACACCTTCCACTGTCCCAGGGTGCTCCAAGCCCCATCCAGCCTGGCCTTGGACACTTCCAGGGATGGAACATCCACAGCTTCTCTGGGCACCCTGTGCCAGGGCCTCCCCACCCTCCCAGGGAAGAATTTCTTCCCAATATCGGATCTAACCTCTGTCAATGTGAATCCATTCCCCCTTGTCCTGTCCCTCCAGGCCCTTGTCCAAAGTCCTTCTCCAGCTCTCTTGGAGCCCCTTAAGCTCTGGAAAAAGCTGAGCTTTTTCCTCCCAAAGCTGAGCACCCCAGCTCTCCTAGCGCATCACGGTGCAATACTTTGTACAGCAGATTCTTCTGAAATGTCACCTTTGTGCAGTGATGAAAAAGGAGTAGATGGGGTTTGTGTGCTGGAGAGGCAGGTACAGATCCTGCCCAGCTGAAGTGTGTCTGGGGGGATGCTCTATCCACTGACCAACAAATTCCATGAAACAAGTAGCATTTGGTACTTTTCTGGCTGTAGCATGAAATCAGTGGGAGCAAGAAAGTGTCTGTGGGCAGAGCTTCTGCGTCTTGCAATTCAAGTAGTTCAGAAGCTTTAAAGTGCAAGGAATCACATGTAATGCTTAAAGAATCCAGCTGTAATTTTGAGAGCTTAAGGAGAAAAGAGTGGCTGAACATTTATTGCAGCCTCCATATGATGAGAGCAAGTTCTCAGAGCCTGCAAGATGCTGCTTGCAGAGTATATGAATAACAGAGCTGCCTATTTTTACTGTGCACTGGCAAGTGTAGGCTCACTTCATTAGAGCAAGCAGTACAAACAAGATGTGCTAACTTGTGTGGTTTAAAAAGAAAGGTCTAATTTAACTTTTCATGCTGATTCTAAAATAAGAGAAATAAAGTCATAGAAAAATCATATGACTTTAAGAAACATTTAACAGTTGTTTTGTCAAAAAAAGTCTTTTAACTTGTATTTTAAAACAAGTTTCTTTAACTTCAGTTGTCTCCATGTCCATCCAGAAACATTTATTATGCCACCTTAGCTTACAAAACATCAGAGACTGCCACTTTTATAGAGGACAGATTTGTTAAATTTGTGAAAATAGACAGGAAAGTGAGACTGGAGATTAGACAAGGAAAGTAAGTCAGAGAGCCATGAAGCTTTTGCTTCTGGAACACTGAAGAAATGAATGTATTCAAACTGGAGGTTTCCTAATGAGGAATATGGCAGAATGGGCAAAGAGAAGAGTATTTGAGGTTGTGGATTGTGAGATAGGAGATGTGGAGGACATGTTCATACACAGGTTGGAAGTGAGAGTAGTTTGAGACAGGAAAAATTGTTATGTGACCCATCAAGGTAGTAGTTGATGTGCTGTTTGTAAGTCAATCCTGTGTAGATTTTGTTGCATCATAAAGGAAGTTTAAAGAAGGTAAAAAAAGTATTGTAGGACTAAGGAAAGGAAAGTACAATATTAAGTAATGAGAAAAGAAGCTAAGAGAATAGGGAAAAAAATAGAAATTGTTAAGAAACATAAATGAAGAGAGGAAATCAGGGATTCAGTCATGAGAAACAATTCATATGGTTTCAAGAAGCGTGGATTTTCCTTTTGAAGATGGAATTCATCAGCTATCCAGATGAAGAGGATACAATTTTATCTCATTTTCATAATGAAATAATGGGAGTACGATCTGGGTAAAAGATGTATTTGTCTGTATTTTCTTAGAAGGGATGATGCTGATGATAAATTAATGCTGTTCTTCAGAATATTTTTCTCACATGTGGCAAAGTGTCAAGTAAAGTCCTGGTGGTTTGAAAGAGAATGTGTGTTGTGGTGGCTGGGAGCAGGGACATGCAACTCACTGCTCCCTTCTTCTGCTCTTGGTTTTGCTATAAAACTGTTGTTGGGAAATGGTGCAAATCACAATTTTTAATTCAAGTTTTCTCATCTGTAAAGCAGAGATAACAATACCTACCTACCTCACAGGAGTGTTGCGAGGTTTAATTAATGTTTGTTAAGCTCTTCAGCATTTTTGGATAAAAGCAGATAAATGAAACCTCTTGTTGTTAAGAATGGGAGAACCCCAGGCAGAAGGTGTAGTATGATTTAGGGGTTGGAGGGAGGAGGTAGAATTGTTGTTTAAAGCATATTTAAACAGAACAATTGGCAATGTTTGGTTAGAAGTTATATTGTTATTAGTTCTGTGTAAGAATCCAAGCTTTTTCTTACAAATTGCTTGTAATTTGAGCATGTACACAGATCTAGTGTTTTGTTTTATTTTAGAATCGTAGAATGGTTTGGGTTGTGAGGGACCTTAAAAGTGATGTAGTTTCAAACCCCTGCCATGGGCAGGGGCACCTTCCCCTATCCCAGGTTGCTCCAAGCCCCATCCAACCTGGCCTTGGACACTTCCAGGCTTGGAGCATGTTAATGCAGGTTAGGACTCCTTTGGCTTTGCAAAGCTGAATAATTATCTATATTCTATTTTTGCTTCCTTTGTAAGGTAAATTCCTTATAGTCTGCCTATATACACACAAAACCAAACCAAGTATTTCTCTGTCATCGAACACCGTGTCAAGGTTTCTAGGACTGAAGTGTAGTATTTAGAGGCTGTGGGCTTTGGAATAACAAGTCAGTAGGCAACAATAGTAAGAAATACATGAAATTCTGTGTATGCATGAACGTGTCTCTACGGTATAATTTAAGCAACCCTGTAATATGGTCAAGAGGAAATTTTTGAGAAAATCGTTGACAAAAGTAATTGAGTGAAATAGGGTTGAGTGATAAGAAAATCAGTGGGGGATTAGCCTTGCTAAACCTTGTTTCTGAAGCTTTTTTTCCCCCTATTCAGATAGGATATAGTCAAAATAACCATTCTAGTTACAGTCAAAGGAAACGCTGTGTGTATTCCCCAGCACGTTTCTTAGAATCCACTGTGCCTGTAGACTCCAACTTTACAAACGTAGTGGTGTGTCAGCAACATCCCAGGTGTCATTATAAATGCCAGCAGTATGTAAGTGGTATTTGTAAATAAGCCCAAACAAGTGAAATGGTCTGTGTTAGTCAACCATTCTGCACCTTGGATACATTGAAGGCTGATGCTTGGTTGAGTAGCTAAACTAAATATCAAGTGGTGTTACACAGCTTGAAAAGAAACTCAGCTCTAAAGAGAAAAAGCAGACTTTTTTTCTAAGTCGTTCTGTTAATGCCCAAGAAGATGTTTCCGTGAGTGTTAAGAAACCAACTGTCTATAGACTCTAGGAAAAATGGTTTATGGATGTCTCTTGCCCATGCTCATTCAGAGCGTCAATGGGGAGGCAGAGTGCTGCAGCTCTGAAGAGTAGCTTGAATCATCTTGCATGAATATTGCTCTCTCCAAGGATATTGGCATGCAAAACAGATTCTGTTCTTCTTAGAGGATGTTGAATGCACCTCACACATGGCTTCATAACCACTTTGAGATGAACAGGCAGAGTCTGGATTAGGTTCTTGTCAGTGGAAGCATGTGTGTGATCAATGCAGATAGGTAGAAATAATTCTTTTTTCTCAAAGCATTTGCTTGGTATTGCTTAATTTGGGTACCCTGTCTGTGTTTTTTTCCACCATGTATATTTTCTGGAGGGAACTTATTCTTCCCCTTCCTGCCCTTTCCCCTCCCTCTTAATTATATTTTATCTCAAAGGTCAAAGGGGGAGAGTGTCTTCCAGATTTATTTCTGCTTTAAATGTGGGGCTAAATCAGTTTCATAAGCACCTTCAAGTATCTACTGCTGACAAAGTTTTGTGGGATCAGTCTCTGCTTAATCACTGATGGGAAGATGGGATCTGAAAAGATTCAGAAAGATCTGCATCATTCACTCTGTGGAAAGGCCCATGTAACACCTCTCTTGGCTTCAGATCCACTTAATGAAAGTGATTTTTGAAAATCACAGCATAAATAGATAACTGAATATAGGTTTAATGTTACCTGCATAATCAAAGCACTTCCAAATCTCTAACCTTACTCTATTACCATTTGAAGCCATTCCCTGTGTCCTGTCACTCCACCCCTTGTCCCAAGTCCCCCTCCAGCTCTCCCGGAGCCCCTTTAGGCACTGGAAGGGGCTCTGAGCTCTCCCTGGAGCCTTCTCTGCTCCAGGTGAGCACCCCCAGCTCTCCCATCCTGGATCCAGACCTGAGGGGCTCCAGCCTTCAGAGCATCCTCGTGGCCTCCTTTGGATCCACTCCAACAGGTCCACATCCTTTGTACATTAAAAATAACCAGAAGTTTCAGCTGTAGCGTTGCTGTGGGTTTGATTGCACGTGGAACACTTGTGAGGTACCACTGCCTTGATTACAGAGTCCATATGCTGTTGTTGTCCAGACCTCCAAGAGCTGCTTATGGCTGCTGTGAATGCTTAACTGGTGGTGTTGCCAAAAATTTCCCAGTGGCCAGAGTAACTGCACAAGCCTGATGTCTTTAGTAGGAGTCAGAACAGCTCTTTAACTTGCTGGCAAAGCCTGTGATCTCTGTGGCTTTGAAATGAAGAAGTGGGAATATTAAGCACAGACTTTGCGTGCGTGAGGTGTGAGCGGTTCCTTGTAATGGTATTTCTGGGATTTTTATCAGCAGTGTCAGCACGAGCACCTACTAATAGCCATCTGAAGTTTAAATAGTTAGGATCTTCCAGTAATGACCTTAAAATAG
Source organism: Pachycephala philippinensis (assembly GCA_013397055.1). NCBI lineage: Eukaryota > Metazoa > Chordata > Aves > Passeriformes > Pachycephala > Pachycephala philippinensis. Next base: position 709,341 of record VWZT01013087.1, read on the forward strand.
TTTCTTCAGCTCTGAGCCCTGCAGTGAATATGTTTTTTTTTTTTTCTCTGCACCCCTGTAGTCATGGCCATTGCAAACCATACTTAATGTTCCTGAACTCCCAGTCCTGGAAGTGCTCAAGGCCAGGCTGGGTGGGGTGTGGAGCAGTCTGGTCTGGTGTAAGGTGTCCTTGCCTGCAGGGTTGGAACAAGATGACCTTTAAGGTCTCTTCAAACCCAAACTGTTCTGTGATTCTTAGTGTTGTACCAGTGTGTGGGAGGAGTGTGCTGGGCTCTGCAGGTTCTGTGGTGGTACAAGTGGAAGTAGGTGATAAGTGGCAACATAATTTCAGTTTTGTTGAGCAGGATGTTTTATTTTGATAAGGATTTTCAGGTTTTGAAGAAAAGTTTATGAGTGTGGCTGATGGCTCAAGCAGAATAAATGGTTTTCAGACTCTCTTTTTAGATGGGTGCAGAAATGATTCTCAAGTGACCCTAAAGCTGAAATCCTAAGTGAGTTGAACTGATACCTTAATGATTTATAATGAAGTCAAATTGAAAAAAATCCCTGTTTTTAATTCTTTTTGTTAAAGACTACAATGCTGATCGTGGGTTATAGCCAGATTTTCTGATGTGCAATAAAAGCCAGGTTTTTAAGGCCCAGGCTTTTTTGAGCATGATGATTTTAATGGCACTTTTCAGCCATCTGAGAAACTTCAAGGAAAAAATTTACATCTTGATGTCCTCTGTGAGTGTCCTTGCCTTGCTTTATCTGTGGCACTGTTAAAAAGGGCCACACTTGTTTCATGTCTGTTAGGGTCTCCCCCAGACATGAATATTTATTCGCTTTGCAGTATCTGTTTTGAAAACATCAGCTCAGAACCTAAACTTGTTTACAAAACAACCAAAATAACCTTCCAAAACAGATTGTTTTGAGATGCTTGTGTATCGCTTTTATTCATGGAAAACAAATATTTCCTGCAATGCTCACCATTTCAATTGGCAGATGATACCAGACATGTTTATTTAACTCGTGTCAGTGTTTTTCAGCTTTCTGCAGTGTGTGTATCCATAGATACTTCCCAGTGGAGGAGGCAGACCCCTTAACTTTCTGATACTTGTGAAGTAAAATAAAATGTATGAATATGCTTTTCTTCACTGCTTTAAGCCAATCCTTGAAGTGTTTTGCAAGCTCTGCAGACAAGAGGATCGAAACAAGTGACTTAAGTCATTAAATTTGCTCTTGTTGGGTCAGCAGAGATGCTGGGGAACACTTGCAGTGAGCTGTCAGAAAGCATTTTGGCCAGAATCTGGAGCCTTTAATATTTCTAGAGCCCTTTCAGAGGGCTTAGTCAAAGCCTGGTAGGGAAATTGTTTACAGGAAACAGGGTGCTGCACCACTAAATCAAATTGGCAACTCCCATTGTGCTGGATTTATAAATTGATGTGGGTAACACATCATCTGCATGTCAAGTTGGAAATAGGATATAAATATTGTTAACATGGAAAAATATGTTTAGTGCTGTATGAAGCCCTCATTCAGTGTTGTGTGGTGTTTGCTATTGACTCTGAGAGCTTTCGAGGGGTTTCTGAAAGCCATAATATGGTGCTGACTGCACAGAAGTTAATGAGAGGTATTTCTGTTCTCGTGGCTTCATAGCATGAAGCCTTGGTTCAGCTCTCTCCTGAGGTGAAAAGAATTGGGCAAGTGGAAGACCAAAATATTATTTAATCTGTTGAAATTTAGGACTTAATATCTAAAACTTTTTTTGTACAGGTAGCATTTCATCCTTGAAGTTACTTAGTGAATCCCAAGACCATCATAACCACACTGCTGTAGGGATCCTGTACTTAAATGTTGCATCTTATAAACAAACAATAACTTGATCATTTATTGTCTTCCCTTGGTGAAGGATTTTGTAGATTGGCAAAATCCTCATGACTGTCATTTGAATTGCTTGTGTTGCAGGTCTTAAGGTGAAAAACATGGCAGGTACATTTGCCTCCCCTTTTGAAGTCCATTTTCCATCATGGTTGAAATAAATTTTGAAGTCATCTTACATGTCTTGTGAACTTTGCATCACAGAACGGTTTGGGTTGGAAGAAACCTTAAAGCTCATCCTGTTCCACCCCCTGCCATGGACAGGGGCACCTTCCACTATCCCAGGTTGCTCTAAGCCCTGTCCAGCCTGGCTTTGGACACTGCCAGGGATGAGGCAACCTGTGCCAGGGCCTCCCCACCCTCACAGGGAGGAATTTTGTCCTCATATATCATCTAACCCTGTCAGTGTGAATCCTTTCCCTGTGTCCTGTCCCTCCATCCCTTGTCCCAAATCCCTGACCAGCTCTCCTGGAGCCCCTTTATGCACTGGAACGGGCTCTAAAGTCTCCCTGGAGCCTTTTCTTCTCCCAGCTCTCCCAGCCTGGCTTTACCGAGTCCACATTTCTCTCGTACTGAGGACCCCAGAGCTGGAAAGGCACAGCAGGTTGCATCTCATGGGAGCAGAGGGGCAGAATCCCCTCTCTTGACCTGCTGCCCCCATGGCTTTGGATAAAGCCCAGGATAGGGTTGGCTTTCTGGCCACCTGCCCTCGGAATTGCTCCTGTGTGTGGGACCCCTCCCTGATTTCACAGCTGAACTCGATTTGACAGTAGATCTCATTCCATCCTCTTCGTGGACTCAAGGTGTGACTGAAGATGCAGATCCTTTCATCACATATTCAGAGGGATACCTTCTGACTGCAAAATAAATCTGGCTTGTGCCCACTCAAGTGTTGCTGCCAAACAACACAGGCTACCAAGCCTAATGTTTAAATTAATGTTTAAATTAACTCTTGCAATTCCAGGTTTTGTACAAGCGCAGTTTAAGTCTTCAATCTCAAACTTTGTTGATACAAGAGTGATTTGCTCTTCATTTAGCATTTTGCTACTTCAAATTTGCTGGGGAAAACAAACCAACTTTTTGATGTAGGGTGATTTTTATTACCTCACAGAGTGACTAATGATGGCTTCTAGCAAGTGCTTTGTCTTTTAATCAATCCACTAATATGAATTGTAGACTGTGACTTTCAAACAAAATTAGTTAAAATATTTGTGACTTTTTTAAAATGAATACGTATGTTCTTAAACTGGCCATGAATGCCCATTGTAATTCTTACCTTTCTGATCTGAAGCTTAGAGCGTGTGGAGCACATTTCTCATCCTATTCCTAATAAATCGGAGGAATTTCAAAATGCCAGCCCATTATTACCAGACTGGGACTTTTTCTATAATAGGGAACCAGCAACTAATATGTCTCCTGTCAAGTTTAAAAATAGTGCTACATCTCCCATTACCACACCTATTAGTTCCCTCTCCTCTCGGAGATACTCTAAATCAAGGATCCTTCATCTATTTAAACCTAATGTAAGCCTTTAGCATCATCAGTGCTAGCAAATTTACAGTCAGAGGTGTAGCACTGGAAATGTGGAGTCCTATAAACTGTGTTGATCCTTCGAGTAGTGTAAACAGACTGCAACTAAGTTGGATAAAGCTAATGTACTATTTAACAATTTCAGCAGTCTCTCTTAAAATCAGTTTTCATTTTTCCAGGCTTCTGAATTACATGGCAAATGGGAGCTTATAATTAACTGTTAAATCAGAATAACTAATTTTCTCTCAAATCCAATTGCAAACCTGGCATACTCTCATATGAGGTTATACTCTCATATTAGATCTATATTTTTTCCTTTATTTTACCTTTTTTTAAGAAATCATGTTAGTGGTGAAAGAGCTCCTCAAAATAATGTAAAACTTTTTGTGAAGATAATTATTTAATATTTGCTGCTCTGCAGCATACTCCTGTCAACTTCTGTAAATCTATTTGGACCATTAAAGGGAGGAGACAGAGGAACAAACCCTGTGGAAGAGTTAGTTGGGTTTGCTGGTGATGGGTGATCGTGGCTGTAGTTTTCCCTGGCAGAGCATGGCCCTGGTTCTCCATCACACCTTTTCTGTGTCTTTTTCCCTTCTATTTTGCCTTTCTTTGGAAGAAAATTTTATCCTAACTAAATATTAACAGTGCTTAATTTGCCTTTGTTAATCTGGATTTGTAAAAATAGTTTACAGAGTGCTGAGTATCCCTCATACCCTGTCCTGAGCAGCATTTAGTCCCATGTATACAATTTAGGAAGTTCAGTTAGACACAAAGAAACCAAGTTGTGTATTGTAATTGCCATTTCCAATGTGCTGAGGATCAGCACATCAGTCAGTGAAATTTCCCTGAAAATATATCTTTGGAGTGCTGTGCTCTAAGGGGGGATGGAGGCTTCCCCACCGAGGTAGTGTTGACTGTTGTGGTTTTGAGTTAACCATAATTGTGATGCACAGATGTCTTTCTCCACTGGAAAAAAAGAATAAATTGCAATAATTTATTCGGTATAGATTAAGATCTTCAAAGATGTTGATTGAGGATGCCTAGAAGTATAGATGCAAAGTATTTATGACAGTCTCAGACTGTGTCAGGGAAGAAGGTGGAAAGAAAATTCTGGGGATTAAATCTTTTTTGCTCTTCTGTAGCTGGAAAAAAACCAAATTTAATTTACAACAGAAAATTATGAAGGTCATTAGTGCCTTTGCCTAGACAAAATAGTACAACAATTTAAATTCTGAGTTTTAAAATGCATACACTGCATATGCATTAACAACTTTTTCCTAACGATTTATAGCAATATTGTTAACTTAGCATTCACAGGGTAATGTGCAGATTTTACAGCACGTTACTTTCTAAGCACATAAACTCCAAAAGGAGCCTTTACTGTCTCTTGTGTCAGGGTGTCTCTGGATTGATAGCCATGGGACATCTTCAGACTCTAATGTCCAATTCCTGCTGTTCCATCTCAGGGTTGAAAACAAAGGTGTAAGAACTGAACCCAGCAATCCTCACAGTTTGCTTAAGATCAAATAAATTCTTTAAAAATTATATTGTTTGCAATTCTGATGGCATCATAGCATCAGAGAATGGTTTGGGTTGGATGGGACCTTAAAGCCCATCCAGTTCCACCCCCTGCCATGGGCAGGGACACCTTCCACTGTCCCAGGGTGCTCCAAGCCCCATCCAGCCTGGCCTTGGGCACTTCCAGGGAACCAGGGGCAGCCACAGCTTCTCTGGGCACCCTGTGCTGGGGCCTGCCCACCCTCACAGGGAAGACTTTCCTCCCAATCTAACCTAAACCTACCTTCCTTCTGTTTAAAGCCTCTCCCCTTGTTCTGTCACTCCATGACCTTGTACATCTAGACCATAAGCACAGTAAAAATGAGATGTGGTGTTTTAGTGAAACCAAAGCAGGCCAGGCAATCCGTGCAGGTTTCATTCCTTGCTGCCTCCAGGTAATGGTAGATTCTGGCATTCTGTAGGTGTTAGCAACTCTCAGGTTGTGTGCATGGACCAGACTGTGGTTTATGGGTGTCACCAGTAAATTAATGCCACTGCTGCTCAGCCATCCAAATACAGGTGAATGATTTTAGTTTACCACATTCTCAAAAGAAGTGGAGAATTTCTTGCTTTTTCCAGTTGATTTATATAAAAGATAAATCATCATTTTCGCTTATGCAGTTCAGTAATGACAAACCTCAGAGCTGGTACTTTTGGGTGATCTAAACACAAGTTAAACTTTGGTCAAACCTTAAAATGTGATTGTGTTTAAGGTACAGCTCCGGGGTTTCGGTGAGTCACTGTCATGAGTGGGAGGGCAATGCAGGCTCTTTCTCTGTGTGTGTTGTATTTACACCACCTCTCCACTTCAGGTGGGGATGGGAGGGAGAAGGGGCAGAGGATGAAAGGTAAAGATTCTTAATAGTCCTTTGGAAAATCCCATTTTATTGCAACGTGGAACATGGAAATTTTTGCCTATATCAGCCACTGCAGTGTGGTTGTGTGAAACCATCAAAGGTTTAAGTATGTTGATGTCCACAGTTCTTACCTGGTGGGTTTTGCAGTGGGTTGAGTTACGAGACACTGAACCACGTGTGCTCGGATACGGCGGCGGAATAAATTTCTCATACGTGTGGGACTGTTGACGGTTAAAACAATCATTACTGAAACCATATACCTTATTTCCTGTAACTAATAGCAAATCTCTACCTGTGGAATATATTAGCAGTTATTCCTTCGGGTTTGGATGGTTGCTCAGCTGTTTTGTTGGACAGATATTTAAACGTGCTCTGTAATTTATGTTGTCTGAGTACGTCAATGAACAGAGCTAATTATGGCTTCCTGATGTGAGCAGTGCTGATGTTTGTGAAACCACACTTCTGTATGTAAGACAGAGTGAACGTGTGTTCTTTAATAAATTGTGGAAAATGATGGGTTTTCTCTGCCTAGGTTGGTTAACAAAAATACCTAAGTTGGTGTTCACCTAGAGTTTGAAAAGAAGCCATGGTTTTGTGGCTGGTTGAACAGTTAATTCTTCCGTGCCTTTAAAGTAAATTTTTATTTATTACTCTGTACAGTACTCAGACTTCCTTTTAAAAGTAAATTATTGGTTCAAACAGTAGTGGCCCTTTCAGGGACTCCATCACTTGCCGTGTTTCAGTGTGGGGTAGGGCTGCAGCAAGTGACAGAAGTCCTGGCTGAATGTCGCTGTGAGCTGCTGGCTTTGAGACAGCCCCTAATTACCCACCTACACGTCTCAGTACTTCAGAATACCTCTGTATTAGTCATGTCATTTTGACACTGTTACCACTTGGAAGGATTTTTTTTTCAGATGTGTAATGTGTATCCTGAAGAATGTGCTGCTCTGTTTGGTAAAGACAGAGTAGGAAATTTTCAAAGGAAAGAATCCTGCAGCCGTGTGGATGGGGTTGAGCTGTTTGAGGAACACCCAGGATTGCTGGCTCCAGAGAGGAAATACTGTAATGAGAAAGGGGAAGCAGTTCTGTTTTTCTAATATTTGTTGTTTTCTTTGAAATGGGGAAAAGAATACCTGGAGTGATTTATATTTAATTGAGGATTGCATTCCATCAGATACGGTGAATGTTCTCAGGCCATTTATCAGCTGTGTCTTTTGGAGACCTCTGAGGAGTTTATGGTACATATTTACCTTAACTTGGCTGGGTCAAGGGAAATAAAGCAAAAATAATAGCTGTTATTTTTGTATGTGAACAAAACTGGAAGTCATGTGGGTGAAATATGAGCCAAATGACTGTGTCCTACCTCCTCTGTGTCTTTCTAAGTACAAGAAATTATTAGTTATATATAATATAATTTCCTTAGCATTATCAGTGTATCTTTTAAAAACAGAAGATTTATTGACTTTTTAGTTGCTTCATCTTACTCAAGCCCTGAAGTGAATGTGACATATATTGTACTGCCATTATCCTTTAGTAGTATCTTATGTAGGTAGCATCTTATTTAAAAACAAAACAAAAAAGAATAAAATAAACCATATACTGCTTCTTAAATAACATTATAACTTTTTTTCTAAATTCAATTTGATGTATATTGCTGGTAATGTACAGAGATCACACGACAACAGAATCCAACAAGTGCTAGTGAGGATTTTAATAAGCAGCACCTAAATTTTTTTTGGGCGAGTGAGTTTTGTAAGAAAACCTTTGAGCTTTAGGTCGTCTCTGAAAAAAATGTGTCATTGCTGATTGTCACCCTCACGGGCTGCTGCCACGGGGTCTTTGAGTGTTATTGTGAAGAATTACATATCAAGAGCTATCTTAACACCCACTCCACGACACATCCACGATTTCAACCCAGTTTCCCAGTGTAAATAGCCAAAGGGGCTTTATTGTATGGCAATACTTGTGTAATATTTGCATCGTGCAGTTTCACTGATAGATCTAAAGGCAGGTAAATGCAGAATAATTAACTAAATGTCAGGGTCTTTAAGCAGGAGGAAACACGAGGACTGAGCAATCTCTTACCATCAGCACGTACAGTCATTCTCTGTCCGCATGAGGGATGTACAGTGAAAACTGGTGCAAAATAAAACCAAAGAGCACAGTGTGGGTTCAGCTAAACCTGGTGATAAAACCAGTTTCAGAACTAGTCTGGCGAAGTGTGATTTGATCAGATGCTTCATGAACAAATTGCTTTATTACTGATACTGCTAATGATTTGTAAATTAGTTGCAAGCCTCCCTGAGTGACTGACTCAGTGGCATTTACCAACTTTTCACATACCCCCGTTTTTAGGGGCTGAATTTATAAAACGCTTCCCATTAGTCCTTTGAATTAAATTTTCGGTGGCATTTGATGACAAGCATAGCATGATTAATTACAAATTGTTTTTTAGGTGAATAGTGCAGATTCTAAACCACAGCTTGTGTTTTTATAGCAGTTATTACCCTGCAGGCTCCAAAAGGGCTTGGGAGGAGAGAGTATGATTTTTGTTACATCATTGTAAATTCAGAAAACGTCAGTGATCTCAAAAGTGTGATTTTTTTGAAATTAGGTCAGTGGAAAAGAGATCAGAAACTGCTCTGCTACCTGAAAAGAAGCAAGCTCCAAAATGGAGTGAAGTCTCTGCTTCCAGATGGCTTTCTTTTTGATTTTGCAAAGAACATGTTTGTTAAAACAAGTAATTTATTTGAAATATTATGGGGGAGTGAATAATAGAGCAAATGATAACCTGAATCCAGGCTGGATTAGGGCAAGAAAGTTGGAGCATGGAATGTTTTTTCTCTTGCTGATTGTTCTGTAATGACCCAGAAGCTCTACATCACCATTTCATCTGGCACCATGGTGGGCCAACAACAAAAAGCTACCCAAAGTTTTTTTATGTTTTGTTTCCCAATTAATTTGATTGAGTGTTTGGTTTTTTGTCTCTGGTTAACTGATCTTTTGATAGCTACAGTGCACTTAAAAGGCTTTTCATTTGTTTTCTGCCCTCTGATTACTGAATACCTAATATTTTTAACCTGATCTTGAACTGAAGTAAATTTCTCAACTATGGTTGAGATGATGATTGAGATTTTCAGGAGAGTATGTAGTTCTCTGTTGAATTCTCACTTCTTGTCATCAGAGGTTTTGGTAAGATAAGGGTTACAGTCTGAAACCACTAGAAATTGCAGGTCAGGAAATGGATGTAAGGTCTTGCAATGTACAGTGTCAAACACGAGTCCTGAGTAGCTGAGTTTAGCAGAGAGTCCATCCTTCTTAGGGAGTGTTGAGAGGGAAACCATGAGAGCGATGTTTGTGGATGGTGAACACCTTTCAGGGTTTTGTTTTCAGCTTTTGTGTGTGGTGGTTTTGCTCGAAGCATGTGAAAAGCAGCTTTTGAGTACCCCAAGGGTGTGACTCATGAGGGCGATGAGCAATAGTCACCGGGTGTTCATCTGTCCCCTCGCTTTGGGCAGCACGTTCTGCATCCTGTTTGCGAGCAGCTCTGTGGCTTCTTGTCTCAGAGCTTCCTTGAGCCTCCTCTAGTGTTCTCTTCCACCCACTTCAGAGTGTTCAGAAGAAATAAGATGGTTTACATCTTCTGTTGTTGCTGGGGTGGTGATCCCAGCTCCCTGTGATGCAGGAGAGTGTCCTGGGGGATGCCCCAACTGCATCTCCCCAAGCTGCTCTCTGCCTTTGAGTCACTTACCCAAATCACTGTTACTGGCAACTGGTCTGGCTCAAGTGTGTTTCAATTGCTCTTTAATTTTCTCTGCCACCAGGAAACAGAGGGAAACCTATATAAGAATGAATAAGCTACATCCAAAGTTATGGAATAATTGACCGTATTTTTGAATTAGTGTGTAAAGTAAAGGTTTTTAAAATATCCTATTGAAAACAAACCCATAGATTCAAATACAATGTATTCTTAAGTCCTGTACATTTTCATTTGTTTAAAAATTACAGACAGTATCTTTTAAAGGTCAAAATAACCTAGTCATCATAATTGCTAAGTAGCCTTTTCTGAAGTAAACTCATTAATATAATATTAAGGATTAATGTTATAGGAAAAATGAAGACATTATAAGGCCTTGCAATATATTTCTTCTTCTTCCAATATAATTTTCTTTACTTATAATAAAAGATGCATTTCTAAAGTAAAATACATCTCTATTTTCATTTTCAGATTTCAGACAGTTCTGAAGTACTTGGAAAATGAGTGTCCTTCTCATTGAACCCTTTTATGGTGGTTCCCACAAACAGCTGATGGATCTTCTCCACGAAGAGCTACAAGAAGATTGTGTCCTGTGCACACTCCCAGCCAAGAAGTGGCATTGGAAGGCACGGACTTCTGCTCTTTATTTTATGCAAACAGTGCCAGCAAGTTCTAATTACAGGTAAACAAGGGATTGAATAATTTCTAAACTCAAATTACAGAGATGCTTTCAAACGGGTCTTTCAAGTTTAAACCTTACGTGCACACAAGGGTGTATGTGGAAGCAATTGGATTTCCTCTTGGTGTATAACTGGGAAATTATATGTTTTATTTAGAATTTCCTAGACTGTTTTGTCTTTCATCTCCAGTCCGTGAGAGTCTCTCAGTATCTGGATACCTGATGTCTATACATGTATGTGTATCTCTTATTTGAAATTTATCATGTGAGCTCAGTCATTCTGAAAGGTTTAAACTGTGCTTCACAGATTAGGCTGAGAGATGGCACAGATGTGAACACTGCAAGCTTCCTCACGTGCCCTCCCATGTATCTATTAGCAAGTCTGATTTATCAGTGTCCTGCCCAGGCTGACCTGGAGGATTAAAGGAGCAGTTTTATCTCAATGATGGTCCGGTTCCGTAACGTGCCAGCAACTGTGGGTGTCAATTATACATTTATGTAAGTGGCAAATTTCTATCAGCTAGAACCTGGGCTGATAAAAACAGGCTATTTAGGTCAACAAGATAGCTACCATGTAGTGAGAATCAGTCACTCCAGAGCCAAGCTGTCTCTAAACCCAGCAGTTTTGCGTGGCCTGCCTGATCAGATGAGATGTGGCGAGGTGATTGTCTGGAGCAGTGAGATAGAGCCCTGCTCAGAGCATGCAGAGCTTTGTGGGGGGACTGTGCACCTTCAAGGGGAGAGACTGTTCATGCACGGGGTTATTTTAGCACAAGCAGCTGCAGAGTGAACTTCAGCAGGCCTCTGAGCACACCTGAATGATGTGCCAATGAGTTGCAGTTCAGAACTGGGTCTGGTATTTGTTACCCTGAGTGAGTAGGTGCTTCCTGAGGAAGGAATATCATTTTTCAAGAGTAGATTTGTGCCATAGAAGGCTGCATTTGCTCAGTGTTACCCAGCACAATGTCTAACCCATCTTGGAACGCATAGTGTGTGAATGTACACCTTTTCTGTGCCTGCTTTTGGCTCCCATTTAAAATAATCTCCTACTCCAAGCCAAACGTTAAAATTAATTTCCCCCGTTTTGTCTTGTACGAGGCATTTAGCGTTGGTTTCCTCTTGCTTTCTTTTTGCAACAGTTTTGTTTTGGAGGAGTGTACATGACAAACTGTTATGTAAATTTGTCTTGTATCACAACCACATCCTCCAACGCATCACAATGTTATCTGTGTTCCTTCAAGGTCAGCAGCCCAAGCTGTCCAGCACTAACTGTATTAAACTAATCAGACATCACTCATAGACATACACTTCATTAGTTTAACTTACAGTTACATTGACCTAAGATAACTTAACTCCAATTTGTCAAGTAACCCACATCTTGGGGAAAGGGGGAGTGAGCGCTGACAAAAAAAACCAAAAAAAAGCAAAATCCCACAAAAAACCCAACAACCCAACAAAAAAACCTCAACCCAGCAGCCTGAAAACTCACTTGAAGTTAATAAACTTGCAATCTGTCATAGACTTATGTGCAAATACAACCTTTACTGACAGCAAATAAATCTGATCCAACCAATGGAGCATCTTAAGGAGAGGAAAGCATTTTCTTTGCTGGTGCTGTTCGGGTTGGAGCAGAGGGAATCAAACAGTCAAAGTTGACAAAGATGCAATGGTTAAAATAGAATTTGTACCTTGTCCTCGCAGGCAGCATAAAATTTTAGGATCGAGGGCTGATATGGCTGGTGAGAGGAAAACTGATTAGAGGTACCTTCTACTTTACTTGCACCTTTTTAATGTTTGTTTTGTAGTTGAATGTTTCGATTATTTTATTAAATTGAAAGTATAAGTGCATCAGACTGCAACCTAGTAAGGATGACTACTGTCCTGTTAGAAAAAACATTGATTAAAATTAATTTTAATTCTGTTATTTCTAAGCTTTCTAGTAATCACTGAAGATCAGCTTCCCAGGTAGTAATTTGCAAAGACAAAATTCCGCTGCAAACTGGCAGGACTGTGTGTTTGGAATTGCACATTTAAATAGTTCGACCGTCTTGTGGGGTCGTGGAAAATACCAAATTTGCATTACTTATAATATTGACATTATTTACGGAAAACACTCTTTCTTTTATAAGTGCTTTTCATAAATGTGACATTTCGTAAATACCTTGTTTTTATTTGTGTGTTTAATAATGCGGAAAGGTCACCGATATTTCGAGTGCAAACACTTCTGATAACGGAGCTGCCTTACTAAATCTTTATGTTCAAACTGTATATTTCAAGATCCTGGTGTGTCTGAGAAGTGATACTGATGCTGTTAAGTCTGATGTTAGATACATTTTAGAGAAGTAGTGGCGATACGTTTTAAAGGACTTAGACTTCTATCCATACAAGCTGATTTTTGGGAGGAGGAAGGTTTGTTAGTTTAAATCTGACACTCAGTGAGCTAAGGAATAGTCTTAAAAAGCGCTTTTGAAACAAAGGATGCAGTGCAGAGCTGGAGATGTTAAATTCAGCTACTCTGCAGTGAGCAGAGAGTTTCTGTGATGAACTTGCTAATTGTTTTATCAGAGAACAGACGTGTCCTCCCTTGAGCAAAAACTAAAGCTGAGTTGGTTACAAACACGGCATTTAATGTTACTTTTGTGAACTGTACGGCCACTTTCTTGGTGTGCAGTAACATCATGTTCCCAAGAACGTGGAGATCTCCCCGGGATTGTCACAGGGAGAGGGTGTCCTCTCCCTCCACGGGGAACACACGGAGCTGTTACGGAAGAGATCGGACACTCAGTGTTTGATCTGCAGCACTGTGTGGATTTATATTAATTCCCCAGCGCTAAGTCTGTGCTGCATTTCTCCAGAAAAGTGTTGCTTTTCTGTTTTCCTGGCTTTGTTGAGCAGTGTGTTAAACCAGCTCACGTCTTCCTTCATCTCCTGAGAGGAGCACGGGAGCCCTGAGGAACGGGAAGCCCGGGCATGCAGAGTCCCTTCAATTTGGAAGGCCAGAAGGAGAATTTAAAGGTGGATCACTTGCCTAGAGAACCTGAAATGGTCACATAGATTGATGTGCAGCAGGCACAGACTGAGTTTTAATTGCTGTGGAGTCACACACGATTTTTCCTTAATTGGAAAGAAGGTGTTCGGATGTTGCGTTGGTACGAGGAGTTTCGTTCTTGTGGTGGCAGTTTCCAAATCACAGCATTTAAAATGCATTGAAAAAGGGAGGAATTACTGTCTGCTTTCTCTAGACAAGGCTTTCAACAATCTGAGAGTTTCGTTAGCAGCTGGTGGGATATTATCTTCTTCATTCCGTGGATTTGGAAGGTCCAGCCGAGCCTCCTCAGGCTGCTGGCACTCTGCAAAGCTGCTGTGTTCACTGCTTTGTCTCCCAACTTCCTCCAGACAGCTTCAACTCCTTGATAAATGTGGGTGTCTGATCTTTAGCCTAAAGTAGTTTTCCATAGCACACAGCGACTATTCTGTAATTCTAGAAAACGTGTAAAAAAAAAAAAAATTTAGCCTTGTTTTTCTTCTTGACTCAAGTATAGTTCTCAAATTTGAAAATGGTGTTTCACAATTTATTGAAAAAAAAGCTTTCATTTTTCCTGTAGTTATTTTCTTTATTACAGTGAATGATCTATTAAATTACAGGTAGTAAAACACTGGTATGACACATTAGATGAAAGGAGTTTATATTTTAGGAGCTATCCTCTACAGAAAGTAATTCATACCTCAAAAAGTTAGGAGTGTAAGACTTAGATCTGTAAAAGAGAGTGACTAAATTCAGTGTAGCTTCCAGTGTGTTTTAATAGCACTGCTAGATTATTTTAAATATATATATATAAATATTATGTATAACATTCAGTATTGCCCCCCAGGTAGCTGTTCATATGAATAAAGATTTTATTTGTAACAGATTCTAGCCCTGAAATACCCCTAGGGTAAGTGTTAGCATATATATACCCCTTGATATCTGACAACTATATTTTAAAGACAAATTCTGTTCTTTTTACATTTTAGAAAAGAGAAAACAAATTATTGTTTTCAATTAATAGAGCTCTGAAAAAAAAACCCCAACCTGGGGGTGTGGTGTTCAGCAAAGGACGGTATATTTCAACAGTATATAATGTAGATGTGCTTGTTTTTTGATTCTGGGTTTTGTTTTTAATATTCTATTAAAACTACTAGATTTAAGACTGTTTCAGATCTGATGCTTTTGTTCTATTCTATAAGGAGAAAACACCTTATTATAGAGTGAATTCTTTATTAACTGGTGGGCTGTGTCCCCTAAATATCTTAAAAACAGCAGCCTTTTAAATTTTTATTCCAGTGAGTAGTTCAATCCTACTGAAAACATAACACTGTGTGGATGTGTGAGCATTTGCAAGCTTGAGGATTTAACTCTTTTCTAGATATTTTGTTTTCAGAAATATTCCTGTGTGCTCTGGAAAAGGTGTTTGAGGATGTGACTCAAAGCAGGGCAGGGCAAATTTCATTAGATCTGGGTACATAGATACCCATTTGTGCTGGAAACATTCCTGCCTGTTTACATCTTTCTGTGGAATACTGGAAATGTTTATATAATCTTTGTGGGAACTGCAATAATTTGTCCTGCATTAGAGGCCTTCCTAGAATTTGGCCCCCATAATGCTCAGGTAAGGAATGAACAAATTGTATGTATGAGTTAGTTAAAAGAAGATAACCCTTTAACTACAAATTAAAAAAAAAAAAAGTTAATCTGATGCTGTTTGGGATTTTTTGGGCATATTTTATGGTGTTTGCTTCTATATATAGGTGAATAAACATAAATCCCATTCATAGAATTAACTACTAAGAGTGTGTATTTTGATGTTACTGCTCAAATTCACTGCCTTTGAGGATGGGATGTGGCTCATCTCTTTGGAATTACTGAATAATTTTCTGCCCAGAGGTGGTCGTGGTTTCACTCCATGTCTTTGTTGCTCCGTGTGTTTTAACTGCAGTTTTGTGTGAGGCACGGTGGAATGTGCTGCTGGAGAGGAAGGGGATGTGCTCCTAGAGATCCCTCGTGCTCTGATGAGCTGATGTAAAGGCAGGAATATGTAAGGTAACCTAATGTAATATCCAGTATCCCATAAAGACAGGGGTCAGGTTTCCTAGAAACACATAATCAGAGCCTGGGTTGGGTTGGAGGTGACCGTGTTGTTCCAACCCCTCTGCCATGGGCAGGGGCACCTTCCACTTGACTGGGTTTCTCCAGGCCCTATCCAAGCTGGCCTTAAACACTTTTTTGATTAAAAATACCACGTGGGTGTAGCTCACTGATGGGTACAAATATCCACATTCTCACCTTGCTGTGGAGGTGCCCAAGGGAGGGTGTGGGAGCCACTGCTTCACCCCGTGCTCTGCTTTTCCGCTCCCTCTCTGAACAAAGGGTCATTACTTCTTTCATTTCATTAGTGCTAAACTTGCTCGCATTTTTTTTTTCCCCCTGAACAAATCGTTTGAGTTCACCCAGGTTAGTTCACACGGGCTGGTGCAAACGCACACACGTTTGTCCTGCCCACGCTCCGAGGGAGCTGGCTGGGAGTTCGCTCCGCTCCGGGGGCCAGATGGCCGTCCTAGCACCATGTTGAGCCTAAACCAATAAACCCTACTGAGATACGAGACACAGGCACCATGTACTGAGCTAAAACAACTTGGTGACTTCTGACCAGAGCTGGCTGGTGTCCAGCCAGCTTCGAGTGTAAGCAGAGAGAATATACGTCCATATGGAACGGCACGAAGCTCCACCACTTAGCACAGATGATGCCCTCCACTGCTGTAGCCCTGGATAATAGAGGGTGTCCCAGCCTGGATAAGGGGTGTGAAATTCTCTCTGCTGAGGGAGAACTTGGAGGCCATCTGATGCTGGAAAAACGTAACATGGGAATGCATGTGTAAAACTGGGTTTTGTTTGATTTAGGTTAATATCGCCCAAAACCTGTTCTGGAAACTTCTCCTGAAAATGTTATCGGTCAGAGAGAACTTGTGAAGGGGAGCATATTATCGAATGGATTTGAGAATGATTTTTAACAGAACATTAATATAAACCAAGGTGTTAAAGTTAACAGAGTAAAGGTTTAGAATCTATAATTGATTTGCTTTTTTTTTAATGGGGAAGATAGTGTAAATAAAAGCAAATCATTAAATAATTGTTAAAAAAAATTAATCCAGTAAAAAAACTTAACCCAGTAAAAAAATGAAGTAAAAAATTAGGGAAAGTCTAGAGACAAAATCATTTCCTATTGAGGATAACAGCACTGCTGTTGTTTCTCTGCTCACAACCAGACTGCGAAAATTTCCTTTTCAGTATGATGGAGAGCGGCTGCCTGAAAAGTTTTTGTGAAGCCGATGAAGGAGGTGGGATGTCCTTTTGACGCAGATGAATTCTCTTGTTCTGAGGGGCCAGAAACAATGCTCTGGTGCTCGAAAGTCCATGTACAGCATCATGATTTAAGAACAAATGTTTTTATTCTTAGCTCTGGCTGCCGAAAAAACTTGGAGTGGGCGATCCAATAAGAACAACAAAAAAATCTTCTAAGAAATAGGACAAAAAAACCTCCCAAGTAAACTACCTGAAATTTATTCAGGCAGACAGCAATGTGATCTTAAACATTCACTTTGCATTAATCAACTTTGCCTCAGATAAAATGCTGGCAGATGGTAGCTATTCATTTTAAAAGTGACAGGTTTTCTTTACGTTTTTGTGTGGAAACCCCCACATGCACTCTTCCCTCCAAAAACTTTACTTGGTTAATTTGTCCAACATGCCTTTTTTTTTTTTTTTNACTCTCCCATTATTAGGCAATTTCACAATTTGGATGGTTAAAAGAGGGTTTGGATGAGTTTAAATGCGGGCTCCTTCCTTTGAAGTCAGGGGAAGTGTATATATGGGAGCTGGGATTTGGCAGGAGTAAGATGGGGATGATGAAGACGATGCGGGGAGAGGTGCAGGGCCGGGAAGGACGCGGGCTGGGACTGCTGGGTGATCTGTACAAAGTGCTAATGTGAAATGGCAGTTGTCTGTTTGATGTGTAAAAGATTTGCTGAAATTCCAGCAAAATATTCTGATGAGAGAAGGAAAGAACAGTCTGGGTTTTCAAACCCTAGCATGTGTTTTCCTTTATGTTCTCAAATGCCGGGTGAAATCCTTATTTTTCTTTCTAAAATGAATTTTATGAATCACCTGGAGAATTGGTATTTACATTGCTGGCAGTAAAATGTAATGAAATTGTGCATTATGATTCAGTATTTCTGCACTTAGGATTTTAATGAGGATTTTATCTGTCCTTTTAAATGGTTGCTGTGTATATATTTTATTTCTAGATTAGTTATGGATTACATTTCTATTTCCAAATAACAAACATATACACTACTATATTATAAAGAATATGATACTTTCCACAATTCATTGTCATTCCAGCCCATAACACTAATTTGATCTTCCAAAGGGAGAGTAAAAAAAGCTTTAGTTTGCATCTAATAAAGAGAAAAATATTGATTTTTTTTTTCCTTTTTTTTGGGCTGCTTTTTTTCCTAATCTCAGTTTTGGGGTTTTTTTAGCTAAGAAGGAAATATTATATAAACTTACATATATAAATTTTGTCAGATACTTGCTTTGCACATGATTTAGATTTATAGCTTTATGTTCTGGTGTTATAAATAACTAATTTTCTTGATGAGTACCCACAACTAGACTGGGTTTTGTGAATTGATGCGTAATGAAAAGGAATCTTACATTGTACAAACTGTATTTAGCAAAGCAATTTTGGGAGAAGACCTACCTTAACACTAATATAAATATATATATATATTTGGGGGATGGTTTGGGTAAGCTTTAACTTGATTCAAACACATAAAAGTTTGAAAGTCTTGGTCCAGGTAGTTGTGACATCTCAGTTTCCAGTCTTCAACAGACCAAGAATCCAGAGGCCTTTCCTTACCTCTTTTAGCCCATGTGCCTGTACCTGAGATGCAGCTTGGATGGGGCTTGGAGCAGCCAAGGTTCCCATGGCAGGGGGTTTGGAACTGGATGATCTTGAAAGTCCCTTC
Source organism: Pachycephala philippinensis (assembly GCA_013397055.1). Taxonomy (NCBI): domain Eukaryota; kingdom Metazoa; phylum Chordata; class Aves; order Passeriformes; genus Pachycephala; species Pachycephala philippinensis. Next base: position 727,651 of record VWZT01013087.1, read on the forward strand.
CAACCCAAACCATTCTAGGATTCTTTTTCTACATCTGCTTTTTATGCCAGCTGTGGGCTCTTAGCACCTGCTGTGGGTGTCCGTGAGTTTCAATGCAGATTTTCAAGGTGCTGACCTGGTCCATGGTGACTTTAGAAAATGTGCCCAAAGGTGTTTCTCAGGTTTTATCTTCTCAATTCCTCTGGGGTTACAAGACTGGATGTCCCTAAGACAAGGCTGGAGTCCACTGGATGCTCTCCAAGGGCATCACCTCCTGGTGTAGTTTCATCCAAGGGACTCAGGCCATAATCTTGGAGCACACTTTGGTGTGAGCTGAGGCACAGTGGGTGAGGGTGCTTGTGGATGGATGGTTGCTTCATAGATGCCATTCTGTATCAAACAGAAATGCTGATTTAAACTAACACATAAACCACTTAATTTTGTGGATTATGATATTGTTTCTTTGCTAAACATGCAACACATACCTAGGCAGGATTTTGATAACCATCTGTGTGGCAAATTGTGGTGCAATGGAAAACATTTAATTTAGGATCAACTTCTGACTCCCCCAAACCACAGTTTGATCAATTTATTTCCTCCTCCTCTTCCCTTTTATACTTCTCAGCCTAGGTATCTTGGGAATTTTAACTGTTATTGATAGGCTTCAAGTCATTATGATGATGAATTTCACTTCCCTTCAAAAAAAACACTAGGAATACATACATTGTGTCTATTAATTGGAATATCTTTGATGAATACAAAGCAACTGAAAGAATTTATTTTGTTCATCATTCAACAATGAAGATTTCCACAATTTCCTTGTTCCCTTGGACAGTATTTTTCCTTTCTTGCCTTTGTCCTTTGTCCCTGTCTTTTCCTCCCTTCCTCCTGCACATTTACTCTGATGGTCCAGTGGACACAGTCATTTTAAAGAATGCTTTCCATTTCAGAGCACTGACTGTTTTTATTGTTTATGTTTATAACCTTGCCTTCTTGTTCATCATTTTTTTGTTTCAGCTCTCTTAATTTCCATTTTACTTGTTGCACGCTTGAACTTATATTTCTGTCTAGCTGCAACTTGAAGGAAGAATGAAGGAATTAGCAGTGGACACAACATCGAAAGCAGATATGATTTTCTTGTTGCAGAATTACTGGAAGAAATTGTTCCTGTTAACAATATTTCTAAGAATTATATGGGGAAAAATGTATTTAAAGTGGAGGTAATGTTTCTGTCACGTAACCTTACCTGATGTAGCTACATCAGTCCTTTAAACTAGTAATTTACCAAATGTTTTAAAAAGAAAAGGTATAAATTATTATGTGTAGAACAATAGAAACTTTATTTCAAATGCTATTTTTCTTGCAGTTAAATGGTATTCCTACTGATTTCTGTTACTGTGTTTTCTTCGAGAGGTAATATTTCTTAATATAGCATACTCTATGTAAAATGATCTGTATCTAGTTAGAATATGGAAGAATCTTCATGTAGTTAGGTATTATAACATGAAAAAATTTCTGAACACGTAATTCTATGCATATTATATAATGGAAAAACTAAAAAAAATTAAGGGGAGTAATTTGAGAACATCTGCAATTTTTTATTTATGTAAGAGAATATCCCATTTTTAATTAAAGATGGAATTTAAGAATGATAAATGGGACCATTATCTAGTAACAGTTAGTTTGCAGGCATTTTTTTCCTAATGTTCTGCAGATTGCTGCGGGTTTGACAGTGCCTTTGGCTTTTGTGAGCAAAATGCATTTCCTACTCATGGAGAAGAGTTGTAACTCACTAAACATGGAGCAGTGATCATGCATAGCGACATCTCTGTGCTTAAACCCTGAGGAATTGAATTATTTTAAATTATTTTTAATGCAGAAATTTCCCGGTAGTCAATTTTATTAAAAACCTAAGCTAAAAATTTTATCTGCCAAATGAATTTGGAGAAATAGTGCTAAAGATGCTAAAACCATGCAAGAAGAGGAGATGAATTTTGGGGGAGGTTTTGGCAGGTTTTTGAAGTTATTTTTTTTCTTTGTTAGTAGAGTGACCATTTTCTTGGGTGGTTTTTTTTTTTTCTTTTCTTACTTTACCCCTTGAATTCCTTCTTTGTTGTCATCATCCTAGACTAAAGTTGGTTCCAATTTATTGTTACATCCTCAAGTCTTAGCTGTTGGGTGTCAGAGTGGGAGGAAAAAAGGTGGGTGGGTGCTTTGGGAGGAACTTGAGTTACCATCAGCTGTCGGACATCTCCTGGTATTTGTGACTCTCAGTTATCCCAGGAGCAAATTTTTGGTGGCCTTGTGTTTCTCCATGACTTTCACAAATCTTCAAGGTCCTGACTGGGAGAAGTTCACTTGTGTGGGGTCATTTTGGTTGACCATTTTGGTTACTGATGTCTCAAATGATGTTTTCCAGTCAAGAGACTTTTTCGGACGAGGACTTGATTACAGAGCCCTCATCTTTACCTCTTCCAGACTGTTGTGTTGCCATCTACTCGAGGTGGAATCTGGTTTGCAGCAGAAGTTGCTCTTCTGAGGTTTGATACCAGCCCTGCAGAGGATCCCGTGGGCCCAGCCTGGTCTGGAATCGGTTTTCAGTGGTTTCTGTGGCTGTTGAAGCATTCAGGTCTGAAGTGGTTTAAACACAGGTCTTTCCCCCAAAAGACAAAAGATCCATAGGCAGGAGTGGTGGGGAGGAGTGTCAGAAAAGAGTAATTGCCACAAAAGAATCTGGAAAACCAGAGTCTAATGTAATTATTGAAAATTGCGTCATGAGTTAGAAATAATAAAACCTACATTTTCTTCCATTTTTTTTAACATGGAGCAGGGAACCTGGAGAGTGGTCTTGCCTTGAATTTGTACTCATTCTGGTGTAAACACACTGGAAAGTACTTTTATATAGTTTTACATTTCAATACAGAACAAAAATATTAGATTTTACTCATAGACTCAGAATCGTTAAGGTTGGCAAAAACCTCTAAGAGCATCAAGTCCAACTGTTAACCATGCTATGCTATGATGAGTGGAATATAAATTCAGCATTAAAGTAAGCATCTGTACTTGAAAAATCCTAATTTCCAATGCTAACAGCTGCATGGAAGGTCATTGACATCGTGGAGTGCGTGGGGTCTCTGGGGCTCAGCGTGTTTGAAGTCAATATTTATGGTGCCTCTGTACCTCCTGTCATTAGCAGGAGGTTTTCAAGGGACTGTTCTTGGATTATATTTTGCACATGGCCCTTGATTTCCTAGATACTGATTGGAAAGAAGTGAAGGATATAATAGTTTTCCTGTCTGCTGATGGGTGATGAGACCAACATGTTGGGGCCACGGGTGGAATCGGGGTGAATGAATCGGTGGCAGGGAGGGAGTTTGAGATGCTTGTGTGCTTCCTGCGTTTTTAAGGAGTATAAAGGATATTTCAGCTGTTCAGATGAAGCTCAGCAGCTGCTCTGCAAACTCCTAATGGAGCAGGGGCCTGAGTTTTCTTTATCTCCAGAGTTTTCCTCTGGTCACAGATACTGCTGGGGCTCCCCATTTCTCTTAACCCATAGTTCTTCAATGGCATGGTTGATACAGGGGAATAATGAAAATGTTTTTTAGTGGATAAAATGGGATGTGGAGACAATACTGTTGCCTGTTAATTGCTAGGTACACGCTAAGACTCTGAATGATGAAGAGGAAGGTACAAAAGCTGCGTGCACTGAGCAAATGCTTTGCAGTGCAGCCAAACAGCTTTGCAGCCACGCTCTGGGTTGTTACAGGATCACTGTGGTATTTGCCTTCCCATTATCTCTTCAGCTCACTTTTCCATGCATATTTTATTTTGGTTTTAATTTTATTTTTTTAAAATATTATTTTATTTATTTATTTTGCCTTCCAGCACGTGGTTTAAAACTGTAACTTCATCGCCTCTTGCGCATATAACATCTTTCATTTTGTCTTTAAAATCCACAGGGGTGTTTAGTGTGAGCAGTAGTGTATCCAAGGTAGAATATTTCATGTTTTTGCAGATTGCCAGTATTACATGCCAGAGCAGGCTTCTGACCATGAAGCCCAACCACGTTTGTTCTATTAGCTGCACTTCAGAAGTATTTGTTTAGTTTTTTCCTCAGATGGATAACCAGTATGGAACATTCTGTCCACAGAAGTCTTATTAAAGAGGTTAGAGCATCCTGCTAATTAGAAAAAACTAATTAGGCAGATTGTTGAGCCTGTAACCAGAATTTTATATTTTAATGGATTTTGAAATGCTGTGTGCTCCCTTTTCCTATTGTAAAACACAAGTTTTTTCTTTTAAATGTCTGGAATCAGTCTTTTTGAGGAGGTTATGCATTCAGAATAAGAAAGCAGTAACATTTTAATTTTTGAATTTATTAAATAAACTGTGGAAGAATATATGCTGTAAAATTGGTGAAACCATTAATTCATACCAGCCTCTTATTGTGGCAGAAAAAATTGTTTGGTTACCTTCCTGTTGGTAGGCTTCAAGTTTAACTGCCCCAAAGAGGAGTTGAATTAAGTTCATGTGAAGAAACAATATAATTTGTGGCTGTGTTAAAATTAGACTTAGATGGAACAGAACTCACAAATTACTCTTTGCTACTTCAAGCTAAAATTCATTGACCACTGTTTCACTGAGCCTTGGGAAGTTTATCATGTTTAAAGCTGGATCCAGTCCATTTCTGAGTGCTCTTGTAGTGCTGTTAGAGACTTTTGGTCTGGAAGCTGAAAAGTGAGCTCGTTCTCAGCTGTGGAGTGACCTGGAAGCAAAACCATTGGGGTTGGTTGGGTTTGCATGGTTCCCTTCTTAATTCCAGGTTTGCCAGGTGCCATGTGGAAGCAAGGCATGTTTGTGGCTGGGGACAAAACGCTGGATTTGAGAAACATTTAAAATATATATATTTAAGATGGATTTCTCCCTAACATCTACTCTTGAACTCTCTTTCAACTGTGCCCTGCTACAAACTTTAATTAGTCGTAACCTTTTTTCAGGCTTGTCATTCTGCATTTTGCAAAATGCTCTGGCTCGTGGAGCAGCCGTGTGGCCGGGAGCCGTGGGCAGTGACCTGCAGTCTGTGTCAGGACCATCCTCTGAGATGTAACTCAAGGTGCAGATGTTGCACTTGGTGAGATGAGGTTGGCTGCCATCTGGAAGGTGGCCATCTGCTCCTTCCTGCAGCAGCAGAGCGCCACGCTTTTGGGGGCCCCTGCACCTTCTTGTCACAACCTGAGTCAAGACAATTCAGAGTTGCCTCTTTGAAGCCTGATTTGGGAATATTGGCTGGCCAAGTGCTTGGCGCTTAAGAGATGTAAGGGGCTAGGAAGGGAAAAACAAATATTTCTAGACAAGATTTAGTAATGAGCTGTATGAAAGGACTTCAGTAAAGCACTAGAAGCTTAAGGTATGTAGTTCAGGTCTGTAAATGTGAGAGAAACCATGGAGCAAAGGGAAATGCAGCTTGCTATGCTGATAAAAAACAGATAGAAGTGTCCCACTGGAGCATGGGGCTTGCTATTATTTTGCTAATGCATCAGGAAATATGTAGAGTCTGTACCACATGAAAACAGAACTGTGGATACAGGGACTGGAGGATGGAGCAATTAGGTCCCTTTAAGGAAAACCTTCCTCTCCAGTTCAAGGAGGCTGAAAAGAAGGCAAAAATATTGCAAGACTTGTTTTTGTGGTGTCAGCCCTGCACCCCCAGACCTCCTATATTTGCTGGAGTGTCAGCTCTGGCTTTGGCCAGTCAGATTTGTGTTCAGCATCTGTGCTGACCTGTAAAGTTCACACCCTTCCACTCTCCTGCAGTTCAGTCTTCAGCCTGGAACCTGGGACTATTATCAACCAGACAGGTCTAGGTAGTTAGCATGATGTCATGTCTCTTCATCAGTTTATGGAACAGGGCTGAAATTTATGGCCATAAATATTTTAAATTGTTTTTGTTTGGCTTCTTGGGGAGAAGAATTTCCATAGGTGAGAGGTTGTTTTGTGAGAGGCTCCACTGTATGATAGATCACATGGATGGTTTCAGTACATGGGAAGCTTGTACCCCTTCAGTGTCATAGGTTGGAATTGTTACAGGCACTTAGCAGCTTTACAGATTCTTGTTTAATTACTGGTCATTATTCTGAAGTGGATGACTCATTTAGCCTGCAGTGATGGGAGGTGTTCTGGCCCTCTATGTAATTCTACACATACATATTTTTGCTCCTAAGCACCACAAAAATGTCTGTTTTCTTCTTGCATGTCTCATTTCATGGGGTAATACAGAGAAAATGGATCTGAGAGGGGTTATGGAATGAGAAAGGGCGCGTTGGGAACAAATCTGCATCAATCTGGATGGCTCTTGCTGCACACCTGAACTCTGCCATTCTGTTCTCACTTGGAAGGGTGTGTAATACTGTAATAAATTAACTATCTATTAGTCCGTCCTTCTATATTGGTATTTCAGATTAAAAAACTGGCAGGACAACATGAAATTCAGCGTTTAACAATGATCTGGCATGGTAAAGTGTTAAAATTAACATTTAAACTAGTTCTGGATTAGCTGTCACCAGCTTTTCTGCCCTCAGCTGGGGCTGTGTGTCCTTCACTGTGACATTCCGTGTGTCCTGGTGAAGGCCTGTTGCAGAAACAGAGGCTTTGAATTCACCAGTCTGTATCAAGAGGCAGCACTTGGTCTTGTTGCACGGAGATCTAAATAAATTTGCATTGATCTCAATAAATGGGGATGTTTTGAACCTTGACTTTCTAATGCTTCACAGCTGGGTGTTTTTTTCCCTGCTTTGTCAAGGAGGATGACTGTAGTAAGACCATGAGCTGATTACTCCTTGTATGAGATAATCATTTCTTAATGTGGGAGGGATATTAAGAAGAATAGATGTTAGTGCTCTTGGAAAACTCTTTATGGAATAAGGTTTAAGCACTGCTGTTAATAGGATGCACATTTCCTTTCATGCGGAGTCAGGCAGAGCTTGGCTGTGCATCCAGGACAAAAATCAAGGAGGTCTTAGACACACTTGCAAAACATGTGGTGACTCTGCTGTCTTTAAAAATTGCCACTATTGCTGTGATTACATTGTCACCTCTGGATTTGAGGTGGGCAGTAATTGGAGTTTAATTAAAGACCAGCCCTACTTCCATCTAGACCCATTTCTGAAGTATCTCCTTGTTCCCCCACATCATGTGGTTGCCCTATGATGTGCCAGTGGCAAATAACTATGAATTTGACCTAAAATTTAATAAACCTTGCCTGTTTTAAGTGTCCCTGTCAGTGGTAGAGGCTGCTGGGTGCAGGGGACGGAGGGAAGATGGGTGGTTGGACAGGAGGGACGTTGGGTGTCCTGGTGGAAAAGCACTGCATCAGTGACCCACTAATCCTGGCTTTTCTTGGGAGAAGCCTGAATCATCATTAGAGATGAAGTGTCTGTTTTGAATGAAAAGCTAATTTGATGGATGGAGGCTTTTTCCCACCAGTGACATTTTAAAAAGAATCCAAAGGGTTTTGTGGGTGGCTGTTCAAGTTTGTTGAAGTCTCTTCAGTATGGAAAAACAGGGACTTAGGATTTAGAGTTAGCCTTGTAAGATAAGATCTTGTAAAAGTATTTTTGGGGGTTATTTTTTGTTCGGTTGGGTTTTTTTGGTTGTAAAAGCTTTCTCTGCATTATGTAACTGAAGGCAGGACAAGATACTACAACTCTAGTTTGTATTTTATGGGCTGCTCTGAAGGATAATCTGGAGGATGTTTGTGAGGGGAGTGGTAATAGTAGGAGGGATAGAAATGCTGACTTTTTTTTTTTAATTTTTCTTAGGGTTCTGAATCTGTTTTAATTGTGTAAGCTTTTTAAAACATTCAGGTTGATTTGTGATGTATATTCTCAATGGTTTGTTCTGCTAATATTGATTGGTGAACTCTAGAATGGCTCTACTGTCATTCCCAGCAGCTTTTCATAGAAACTTTTCCCCCAATTAAGTATTTTTAAGATGCTTTCATTATGAAAGCCCTTGAAATTAAGATGAAGTTTTATTTTATTTATTTATTTTTTTAATTTTCCCCTGTGCTGGCATATGAATGTAGTTTTGCCCTAGTGGCACTTCCCCATTTCGGATTATTTTCTACCTCTGCATATTATGTGACTTCTTGTTCAAGTGAATGACAAGATGATGTATGACACACTTGAGATGGTATTGAGCAGAGAATAGTTGGAAAATTGCAGTGATAATTTTCTTTTTACATCTCAAACTTACATGCCATTGAGGGGAAAAAAAAAAAAAAAGAAGTGTAACAGCAACTCAAGAAAAAACATAAGGGGAAACCTAGAAAAATTACAGGGAAATTTCCATAACAGATACACAAGTAATGCTGCTTTAATAATGATTTCCTGTCATGAACTATTTTTATCATTTGCCAGCTCTCTGACGTGGCATTCTATTTAACATTTTTGAGAGCCATGTTTTAATCAGATTAAGCTCAAGGAAACCGATAGGTATCTGTTTGGCTCATGACTTGTGCTTCTGTTTCTGATTTAGTCACAAGACTATTGTTGCTGGAATCTTTTAAACCCCATTTTGGTTCCACTTGCAGCCGGTGTGTGAGCCCGGAGGTCGAGTGCCAGGGATTTTCATGATACACACACACACAGAGCGTGTTATGGAATTATTTTGTAAATTAAAGAAGACTGATACAAACTGTGTCTTTTTCCTCATGTGATTAAATAGCTAAAAATAACCATCTATTTTTGGTTTCAGGCATTGTAATGTTTCTTAGGAACAAACTTACCCAAAGCAGTGTGCTAGGAAATGCTGACCATGAACAGTTCTGCATTCTGATCCACTTATGGAAAGCAAAATTCTTTAATGAAAGGGGGTATTCTTGCATCATTTTATCTAGTGTGCAACGTAATGATGCTTTCCATGCAAGAGATATTGTGAGAATATAATATAAACACATACATTTTTAACTTTGATATTTACACGTTTTTCAGTCATTTTATTAAATGAAAGACAGCAGAAAAGTTTCTAAGCAGAACTCTTATGGTCTCCAATATTGTGAACATCCTGCAAATTTAGGAAATTAGAAAAAAAAAAAAAGGTGCTGCATAACATTTGGGACCATGGTTGTGCTTGGGCATTAGTGAATTTAGCACCTCATTTGGTGGTCTCAGCATCTTGGAGCACGGGGGAGGACCAGCAGCCTGGCTTTTAAAAAGCTCTGTCTATCCATGTTTTCCTAATTTCCAGAGCAAAAAAACTCCCATGTATTACATTTCTAATGACCTCTTTTGTCTGTTGCAAACGCAGAGAGATTGTACTCAACAGCTTGGTTTGTGTGGTGTCTTCCTGCAGCGTATTATTTATTTGGTTGACGTGTTCTAAAACTGCGAGCATAAGAATTAATAAAGGTTATTAGTTACTTTCCATAATAAAATTAGCTGACCTTTAAGAGCATTATACAGGGGCTGTCTAAGTGGAAAAATGACAGAATGCATTTTTATTCTGGTAGCCATTTCGATTACTAAATCTTACAGTCACAATATAGAAACTACGCGTGGTGATTAAATGTGGCTCTTGACTGTGTATTTGCAGACAACAATGAAATAAGTGGAATTTTTGTGTTCAAGACAGAATTTAACCCCTCAGTAACGGTTTCACCCACTTCTTGTATTTGGTTCCATTTGAACAACACAGGAAAAAAAAAAAACAACCAAAGAAGATGCAACTTAATTTTCTAAAAACGAGTGTCCTTTGGAAGCGGCAGCGCCGGGAGTTGGCTGTGGTTTTTGTGGAGCGTGATGATGTGCAGATTCCTGGAGCAGCCTGGCTTGGGTCGCTGTCAGGCAGTCGTGATGTACACCCTGTAGCTGGGCACATACAGCTCCCTCAGTCAGCCTGATGGTCTTTAGTCATCTCAATTTATCTACCAGTTTAAAGGGAGGCTTGCCATACAATCCAGTATTGGAACATGAAGTGCACACACCCACTTTACTTTTCAGGTGGGAGCAGGATGCACCTCATTTCCAAAGCAGCTGTTATGGCAAACTTCCTTAATTTTATTTTTTTTTTTGTATTCAATAATGACATTTTTAGCTGTGCCATTATCTGGAAAAGATTTTATAAAGGCTTTGATTTTTATTGTCTTTTTGAAATATTGATAATCTATATAATGATGATAGTATGGCTCAGATTTCAGGTGAACTTCAGATCTGCTTCTGCTGCTGCATTGTACTTTTTCAAATTTTGACTAGGTCTTATAACATTTGTTGAAATCCTTACAAGATATTCATCTATTTGTAGCATCATATAGGTCTGGCTCCCCATCTGTCTCTGTTTTTCATGACAACGAGGCTCTGGTACATTTTTTTTTAATTTTAGTTCTTATTCATTGAAGCCCACTGTAATGCTGTTTCTATCTTAGCTGTTTGTCCAATAGCTTTTATTGATCATTTTGGATAAAATAAAGGATTTCTTCATAGGGAGAAATATTAACCAGCTATCAGTGAATTCAGTTTATTTAGGTTAGTTTTTCTACCTTATGAAACTGAATGTAATCAGAATCCATTTATGTGCCATTAAATAAATAAATAAATTACCAACATAATATGGTGCCAAAAGCTAAGAAATATTGGTGAAGAAAAGTTCTTAACTGAATTATTTTCTGCTAGGCCATATTTATTAAGGGTCTCATACATCTTTGATCTTTTAAAATTAAAGGTATGAATCTAAGGCTCAGATTCCCTCCAAATAAATCCTTATTTAACAGGATATCCCTGAGACTTTTTTTTTCCCCCCCCTCTTTTTGTTTCTTTTTTCCTATTTTTTCTTTTTCGCTATTGGCAAGCCCGGCTGAAACAGTCTCATCTGGTTTAAGTAAAAAATCTTTGCATTACTTGGCGGTGGTTTCTTTTGTACGTGGTGCTTAGAGCTCCTTGAAGCTGGAGCGCACAGGAAATGCAAATCATGCAAATCATCCTCGCGCTGACGATGTACAGTGGCGTGATTGAGCGGCAGTACGTATGGCTCGTGGGCTGACCACATGAAAGGGCTCATTTAAAGACCAGATGAGCCCAAGCTGGCTTAAGTTAGACTATGTGTGAGCTTCAAAGCTTATAGAATAGCATCCTTTTTAAAAATAAATTTATTTTATTAATAACACCTGCGCTGAGTTCTTAAACAGTGAGAACATGTATAGATGAACGGTACGGTGAGTACAGGCCGTGCTTAAATCAGAAGGGCAATATTGTTATTTTTTTTTTTGTGGAAATTCAGGTATGCATTTGTATAGGGGGAAGGCGACCGCAGTCTAATGCACTGCAAAAAAAGTCCAGTTCGTGTTTGGTGTCCATAAAACCCATCTCTTTTCTGCCTTTCAGGTAAAAATGAAAATAAATGAAAGATAAAAGGGAATTTTTTCTGTGCAACAGGGTTAAGAACAGGCTTTCTGTAAGTGCTTTTGAGTGCTGAGAAGAGGGAGGTTGATTGCTGGCTGCTTCAGATTTCTTGGTAACTGAGGAAAAAAAGTGCTGCATATTATTTTTTGTACTTCTGAAGAGCTTTTTCAGTAGTTTCAGGGCTTTATCCTTCCAATAAAGCTGAACCCTTGTGCTGTGGGACTCCGGACCTTGAAGGTGGTTGGGAAGAGTGGCTGTGGTGGGAACACTGGGCTTCATCAGCAACCTTTGAGATGGACCTACGGGCACAAGCTGAGTAAAGCCACAGGGAAAAACTACTGGTAGAATAATAAACATTTTTCATATTAATCTGACAATAAAAAGAGTGGATGGGACAGGTAACAGTGTCCTTAAAAATACTCCTACCTTTGGTAGTGTCGACATGGGTGGCTCTCTTTCTTCTAGTGAGAGTCTTATTTCTTACATGTCTTTTTTTGTTTTATACAACCCTCATTTGCTTTCCTTTGGATGTTTTTAAAAGTTGAGATTCATTCAAATAATGTAACATGACACAAAGCTGGAAAATGTCAATCTTGGACTGTTTCTGTGTCATCTTGTTTAATTTTTACTTGAAACAGTAGCCCCAAGGAGGTCTGCGGTGGGACCGGGCAGGACACTGCACTCCATCACTGTGACGGATGTAATTTTGGCTTGATATTTTTTTCACTGGTTCCTTGCCTCCTTCATTTTGTTCTTCCTACTAATACACAGGAACAAGGGAGAAGGAAAAAAAGGATTTTTTTATATTTTATTTCTCCTCACGTCAATCCACAGGTCCTGGAAAAGGAGAGAGGGACGTTTCCCACGTTTTGTTTTTTTTTTTTCCCCCGTTCTTTTAAACACTAATTATATTCTTCTCCTTAATTTCATATATGAAGTCAAGGGGAGAGTTTCACCTCTTCCATGTACCTGCAGGTTGGGGCAACTCCCAGTGTGCTGAGCACATACAGGTGGGGGTCATAGGGCTCAGTGGAGAGTTTTTGGTTCAGTTGGGGCTGAAACGTTGAAGTTCCTTCCTTCTGTATGGTTTGTTCATTTATTTGTTTATTTTAAAGGGGTAAAAAAAAAAAAAAAAAGGTGGCTAAAGGGATGGCATCCTGAAACCATCAGGGAAAGGAATATTGTGAATAAATACTGTTTTCCTAAACCTGTGATCCCTTACAGGGAAAATTTGTGAGGCTTCTGGGCAGGTGTTTATACATCCAGCGCACAGTTTGTGTTTTAAGAGAAGAAGCAAGTTAAATCAAAGATAATATTAAAATATCTTTTATATTCTGTGTAAGAAATACCAAGATGCAGGAGGTAACAGAGAAAGCAGGAAAGAAATTTTACTGCTTGTATCTATAATAATTTAATATAATTTAATATCCATTTCAGTGTTTGAAAGGAAGTAAAGATTACTTAAATATTTGTACCTAAGAGCACAGGGCTGTATAAAGATATTTGAATTTTCAAGTTAATTTGTTTCTTCCAGCAATATAAAGAGATATATACAGAAAATTAATCCCATATGATTGTACAGCTACCATTGCTCCAGAACTTTTTGGAAATAGTTTCCAAAGAACATCTCTAGTCATCTTGACAAACAGCTTGAGTCAAGTTTCCTTTTCAGGAGCTCCTGAAAGGTTTTATGTGTAGTTCAAAGGCATTGCTGGGAAAATGGTGTTATTTGGAGACTTTGACCAATACTACTTTACTTTGCTCAGCCTTTGCAGATATGAAAGCTCCTTGCCCAGCCATCTTGAACAGATTTTTAGTTTCTGTCATGGAGAGATGCACAATCTTTTTTCAATAACAAATTAGCTCTTGTCAACAGTTTTCCTGGCCACGGTTTAAATAGCTCAATTCAGAATGTTTCGTAGTTTTATGGTGGATTTTGCTAGAAAATATGTGTGTATATCGTAGTTATGTGTCGTGTATCTGCATGTGCATGCACGCAGACATCTGTGCTAGCGCATCTCTCTGGGAGTGGAGATACGAGGTCTGAAAATGCTGAATCACTCTGTACACTCTCACAAAGATAATATTTTGGGAAACCTGTCAGGTACTGTGGTGAGCAGGGCCCATAAGATACTAAACAGTTACATGATCTTACATGAGCTGATTAAATCACTAGAGCATGACATTCACTTATCGTAACTCTGGCTTGGGCTCCTGACTTCTCACTGTGGCCCTGGTTTGCTTGGTGGCCCTTGATAAACAAGCCTTGGCCTCAGTTTCTTAATCTTAAAGGTAAGATAGCATCTGGTATGGTGTTCTAACTTTTTAACATGTGATTTCAACCCCAGAGGCACGTATTTCTCTTTCATGTTCCTGGGTAATAATGGGAATTTAACACTGGATGCTTTATTTAATGATAAAAAGAATTCAGAAGTAATAGTTGCGTATGAGATGTGCTGGGAAAGCATAATTTGTGAAATATATGGAAGCCTAGAAGTGTTTTTATTAAATTATTATTTTATTATTGGATTTTTCCATGTGGGGAAATATCAGCATCGTGCAGTGTTGAGGTATGAGTTGCTTACTCCAGGATCAGATCCGTGTTGTATAAGTTGATCAAAAATGACCATAAATGTCTAATGTCATTGTTAACCCTGCAAAACTCTCAGCCAGGAGCTGGAGAAGAAAATTGGGCAATGGCTTCATTTCCATGGCTGTTAAATTCTCTCATGAGTTTGACATATTCTCTTTTTCTTTGAATTCTCTCCTGTTTGTCTCAGCTCTTGCATTGGTCCCTTACATCCTATGTCAGGAGCTCCAGGCTGCAGAGCTGAGACCCTTTATTTCCTTCTTTTTCTCTGGTTGCATTATAAATAAAAACCCTGTTATGATAACACGTGAAATAAAATGGTAGGACATCAGTATAGATTATCCTTAAAATCATGTTATGGAAATGGAAATAAAGCAGCTTATGGTATATGCCAGGCATGATGCAAGTGATATTAAATAAATATATGACTGAAGGGTTCCATTCATTCCAAATGCTCCCCTTTGTGATCTTTAGCCATGTTTGTAGAGAAACCTTTCTTAAAGCACTTAAAGCTTAATTCAGAACAGACAAAACAATTATCTTTTGAAAGTCTGATGAAATATGTTTGGCAGCTTTTGAATTTAGGCGAGTGTTTGTCTCACTTCTTTGAAATCTCACTTCAGTCGGTCGCTCAGCCATTTCAGTGCAATCGTTCAAATCTGGTAGCGAGTGTGGGCTTTGCTGAGTTACAGAAATGTTCTAATCAGAAAGTGGTGGGGCTCAAAATAGTGTGCAATACACAAAACTTGACATTTTCCTTATTGATGTGCTTTTGAATATCAGCTTACGTGCTGTTCCTGTGTTTTTGATGAAGTGTTTGTTGATAAATCCGTGTAGGAAGGAGTTTGTCGCTCCAAAAACAGGTCTGGAGACCCTTAAGCATTAAATTATTTTAATTTCTTGGGGAACAGAAGTGTCAGTTTATCTCCTTTGAGTATAAATGATGAAGGTTTATGCACCAGTGTGTGACTGTTTCTCATAGGAAGAGATGGCAGAAGACTGACACTGCACAATGTAGTTTTATAGTTGAACTATGTCATGAACACGAAGCAGAAATATTTAAATTGTGGATCTGATTGCCACTTCACTGAGCACATGGAATAGTTTGCTCAGCTTATATTCAGGCAGGAAAGTTGCCACTATGCTGCAGCAACAAATATTCTGGAAGTGTGAAGGGCACTTGGGAGAAATACATATTTTCCCTTCATATTTTTTGTAATATTTGATTAAAATACATTTTTTTTTAATACATATATATGGAGGACTTTGTGAATTCACTTTGTGAATATATATTAAAAATCACTAAGTTATTCCTAATGTTCTGTAGTGCTGCCTGCTCCTGACAAACATCTGATACGGATCATATGCCTCTAAAAAGAGAAGTTCCTCGAGCAAAATATCCTCATGAAAACAGGTTGGAGATACTCACATTCTCTCGCTTGCTCTCACTCGCATGTTACATTTTGGCACGTTGTAGGAGCAGGTAGCATATCTACTACCTGCTGTTGAAAGTGTTGAAGATACTGAATTATTTATTCCATCTTCTGCACTATCCAAACTCGTTTTGGGTAGTTTGACACATCTCGGTCTTCCATATGGATACTTCATGGTGACAGAGTTGCCAGCTGCTCAGGTTTTATGACAGTCTGAGTTTTTTCGAGGACTGTATTAGTTTTCTGGGAAGAATCCTGCTTTTCCTGAGGGTCCCCATTCTTAGGCAGTAGCTACGCCTTGGGTTGATGCTCTGGAGTGGGAGTTTTTTAGGAAAATTAGCTAAGAGATTCCATAAAAATAATTTTTAAAGGGCTTGCTGTTCATAGATTGTGTGAGATGAAATCAGAGCTGTGGGATATTAGAAAAATGTGAAAGCTATTTGCTAAGAAAGCTGAGTTCCTTTTAGTGACAGTCTTCAAATTTAAAAAAAAAAAAAAAAGTGTTTAGATATCAAGGTGCATAAAGCAACATAGAAACCAGCCTGAAATACTTTGGAGAACAGGATTTTCAGGGCACTTGAAATGTAACCCTAAACAGTCAGCAAAGCTTCTCCATGGCAGGGGGTTGGAACTTGGTGATATTTGAGATCCCTTCCAACCCAAACCATCCTGTAATTCCATGATTTTCTCTGCAATTGTGCAAAGTGAGCGGGTCTTCTGTGGTTTTAAAATACAAAATGCGTAAACCTGAAAATTAGGTGAAGATTTGAGTTTTTACTTTGCCAGAACTTACTAAAATAAAGTAAAATAAGCCATTGTTCTACTTTGTGTGAGCATCTCTTGCTACAAACCTTTTTTAAGGGAAGCCCTCAGTGTTGTAGTGGGTCTGTGCTGTGCTGGGTTTGATTCCCTTTCTGTGGGATAAATCACCCTCGCTTGCAGTGGGATCCATGTATCCATGATGTTGGCTGTTTGCTCTGTGCCATCCTGGATCCGAGCTGACACCAGGAGATGTGAAGTTACAATACCCAAAGCTTGCTGTTCAGATTTGCTGTTGAGGAGTGGTTACGTGTAGCCCTAGGACTTCTCCGTGCTGCTCCAACCCCTTGGCCATATTGCATTCTTCATGCCAGGCATTTGACATGTTTGGCTTCTCTCCAGAGTTGGACAGATAAGACACCAAATTAAATTAATTTGCAGCCTTACAACCAATAAGTAATGCTGCTTAAATGTTACCTAATTGAGTAGAACATCAGTTTTGCAAGCGTTTTTTCTTTAAATATGTCATTTCATTGTACATCACTGCATCCTGTATTTTTACCTGTGGTGAATTTTTTGCCTTCCAGTCACTATGTCCTCTATTTATCTTGCTCCCTACTTTCTATTTGCAGAGTTAGTCTGTCCATCTTATATAAACCACCCAGCAATAGCTACTTCTCACTAGTGGGTTGTCCTGATTTGCTTATTCTCTGCTCTAATAAAATTCCTTTGCTTCATTGTTTGTTGCTGATGGAATTTGAGTGAGGAGGATGAAGTGGATTCATGGTTTCTCCTTCCCCCCATCACCACAGCTCTGACTGCTTGGTCCTGACCTCTCCCTTCGTGGGAACAGAGAGGCCGATGTAGCCCATGGTGAACAATCTGGCCACTAAAGTAAAAATGTGCATCTGTCAGTAATTAATTGAAGCCAAATTTAATTACAAATCAGGGAAAAAAATAGTACCACTCACACTTAATAAAATTCAAGAAGCTTCAGTGTCGTTGCCTGCAAAGCAAAGCAGTCCAAACAAAATACACCCCTCTCAAAAGTCTGCTCTGTGAGAGTCTCTTTCAAGCATACTTCTTGATGTTACATAGAAAAGTAGTTTTGATTCACTGTTTCACCTAGTTCTTGATATTTTTTTGAGTTAAAGGTCATCAAAAATAGTGGAAAAGTGTTTAAGACTGGTTCTTGATTGCGTGGGCTGAGGATCTGGCCAGAAATTTTGTTTGAGGTTTGATTCCAGTACATACTCTGATCAGCTGATTGAAATAAAGAATCAGAGGGGTGAGGAGGAATAGTGAGAGAACCCAAATAATTTTCAAATTAAAAAATGTGTTTATTTAACTTTTTTAATTTTTAAAATTGTGTATTTTAAAATAAAAATATATCAAAAGAGGGGATTGGCAGTATGAGTTGAAACCAAGCTATTCCTTCCTGCTGTATTTTAGCATACAAGGCAACTCCCAAATCCTAAATATTGAAATGGTAGCAGCCATTAATATTTATCACTGTGTACTGTATGTACATATAGCAATTACAGCAAGAGGAAAAAATATTTTTCTTTACAATTAATATTTGTAAACGTTTATGAAAGTACATAGAAATAAATAAGACAAACACATGGCCTAATTAAGATGAAAGGCATGTCAACCCTTGTGATTTGTTCTGAAAAATAAAGACCATTAAAATAGTAAGACTTAATTATTTCTGTAAACATTGCAAATTATCTTTATCTACAAAAACCTTAATTTATGAGTTAAAATATCTATAAGCATTTTTTGACATTTGTACATTCCACGTCAAAAAATTATTGTTAATTTATTATTTATTATACTGTCTACTGTCACATATTACCACTTATTAGTATTTATTGTTCAGAAATTCAGTGTCGTCTATTGTGTAATGGGAAAAGGAAAAAGCATTTTATATGTGGTTGTAATTTGTGTGTTCTTGGGCTTGTGATAAAAATGCAACTTCTGTAAGTCGATCATATAAAAATGTGTGTAATAACAAACAAAAATAACTGGTCTGTTTAAGATTGCAGGCATTAACAATGCTATTTGAGACACAGTTTGCATTTGGAAGATAACTTAAAGCCAAATCCATGCACTTGGCTAATTGCTGGGTTGAAATCAAGGAGAACTGCATGATGCAGGAACCAAAGCTGTGAGGTTTGATCTGGAGGAGCTGGAAGCCTGCATCACCTTTGGAACCCTTGTTTCTCCAGGTGGACGTGGCTTTGCCTTGGCCTTTAAGGGGGCAACACAGAGCAGAATGGTTTGGATAATCTATAGTGCAATCCAGAAATACAGTCACGGGATGGTTTGGGTTGGAAGGGACCTTAAAGCTGATCCCATTCCACCCCTGCCATGGACAGGGACACCTTCCACTATCCCAGGGTGCTCCAAGACCTGTCCAACCTGGCCTTGGACACTTCCAGGGATGGGGCAGCCACAGCTTCTCTGGGCCTCACTGGTTCAATCAGTGACATCTTCTGAACAGTATTTTTTTAGTATCTCTTTTCCCTAAAAGGCTCATATTTGTAGCCATATCCAAATTTTAGTCTGTTTTATTGTAATACTGCTCCTGGAGGATGAAGAGTGCTCATAGCTCTTTTCTGGACTGCCAGATCTTCAATCATAAACTCATTTTACTGTGAATGCAGTTGTTTTGCAGCAGAGAATTATGGCTTTGGATTTTATTTGCAGAGCAGGAGAGTCCCTGCTGCTGCAGCTGCAGGATTGTATCCTACAGCAATCCCCTTTTCCAGGGAGAGCTGGGTTACCTGTACTGCCACACAAATAGTGGCCACATTTATCTGTCCTTCGTGCAGAGCTTCTGCCAGACTGAGGGAACATCCCACTACAAATCAGGTGCTGTTTTAAACTCGCTTTGTTCCGTAAGCCTGGCGGATTGGAGAGTTCAGCCTCCATATCCATAGATACATAAATATGCCCTGTGTGGTCTCCCAAGGGGAAGGCAAAATGTGTTTTTAGTTAAGTTGCATGGGAATTTAATTGAAAGATTTAGGGCAGTGCCATAAAGGAGTAAATCATGGCTGCGTGACACAAAGAAGATTTATAAAGCCAAATAAAAATACTTTAGCACCTTCACTATTATAATTTGCTTGATATAAGTGGAAACCTGTATTAGTCATTTTGTCTGCTGGTAATTAAAAAAAAAAAAAGATGCTTTCATATTTTACTGATTTTCAGTCCTTTGGAGTGAAATAATGAGGAAGACAGTAGCAAAGGGCAGGGAATTCTGTGGACATGTCACATCTCTGAACCTGCAAGCAGACTCAGCTCCCTTCCCAGGGATATTTATATTGGTTAAGCACATGCTCAACTAATTTCACACAAGTAGCTCCTCAGAAAGACTGAGAACTGATTCAGATGAAGCACAAGCATGGCTTTAGACTGCAGCTTGTGTGGATGGTGGCCCTGAAATTTGGCCTGTCTCCAAGGCAATAGGGCTACTGCACGTGGGATGGTCCTGCTCTGAGCAAGAAGGTCACTTGTCACGCAGCAAAGTGCTCAGGGATGCTTTGGAGAGGAGAGCTGGGGCAGAGCTTTAGGAATGTGACCTTCAGCACAGGTTTAGTGAGGATTCACACACTGTATTTGTTGGAGAGCACTGTATATATTAAATGAGGCAGTGTTGATAGGTCTCAATAAGGACACCATAATAGCGGTTGAATTGTAGGGGGTTTTGTGAGATGGTAAGTTAATGATGTAGCTGTTAATTTGAATTTAGCAGACGTTTTAAATATAGGTTTCTCTTACAGAGACAAAAGTTGCAATTTAAAGCTCTTTGGTGGTCTAAAAACAGCTTAATTCTCTAGTAGCATGGTAATAAGTACTAATCCAGCTTATACAGTGATTGTAGTATGTCATGTTTGTGAAAGATTGCCTAACTCTGCTTTCTCTGGGTTTTATGTTAATTTTTTTAAATTAAACATAAAACCTTATAACATCTTTATGCTGAGATAAACTGTTCAATTTAACTTGTGCTCAAGCAGCAGCTGTCAGGAATTATCATGTTTTGAGCGTTCTTGCCATCACCTTGTGTCTCTACCTCCCGGATACACTCTGTGGGATGATAAAGCTCACCTTGTTAGGATTTATTACTTAAATAATAACCCGAGGTAAAATGAAAGTTGATGTCACACGGAATGACAACTGACATATATTTATGTCGCACGTTCCATTATAATAAACTTTCCTTTCTTCCCCTTGTAATAGGTGTTAAATGGAAATACACTCCAGCATATCCTCCAGTGCCCTGCGTGAGTCCATTAGCCACGAACGCGGCTGCTCTGTGGGCATGTTCACGGGGACTCGTGCTGTCAGGTGTTATTTAAGCTTGTAAAGCCAGGGAAATTGGTTAGTGCTGGTAGTTAGCAGCTTCTCTGCCAGTAAAGAAGCAGCCATGAGAGCCCCTCAGAGTCGGGATAAATTCTGGAAGCGCTGCGAAGTAACGCAAGCGAATCGAGGAGGGTGTTTTCTAGTCAATGGTTTTATTTTAATTCTTTTCCTTGCTGTAAGAAGCGTAAGGCAAAGTCATTTCAGGCTCTACATCTGAATTTGCTAGTCATCTCCACAGTGTTCTCCTGACACTAGTTTATTGTGCTGAGCTGGGCAGTGATAAGCGATCTGCTTGTTAGTGGAGTCTTATCACCTTCTATTTACAGTGGAGAAAATTTAGGTCTACCTCTTGCAAGCTTTCCAAGTTTTCAGCCTTTCTTGCCATGCTAGAAGCCAGGCTCCAGCGTGCTCTAATGATGCTGTTGAATTCCTCCAGTTTGCCTAAGCCAAGACTGCAGACACTGTTTTCTTTGCCTGTGGCGATAACCATCTTTTTTTTGTATTCTCCTAATTATCCCATTGTTGATCTGAGCAAGTTTAGATGATTCAGAGCTACATGGTTTTGTCCAAGCTTAGTTCTTGGATCTCTTTTAAGGGCTCTCTGTTGCCCTTTTCTCTCCAGTCAGTGTGTTAACCTTGGCACCTCCACTGTCTGCACTTCTCACCCTTGCTCTGTGCTGCTTCCTGTGGTTTCAGTCCCACTGTGCTGTCTGTTTTTTCTCCTCTCTTCCTTCAAATGCAGCCAGGTTCATCAATACTATCCTGTATCAGTTCAGTTTTCTTCCCTAAAGAAGAAATTTTCATGGCAGAAAAGAATTTTCTGAAAAATCAGTAAAGGAAAAGATAAACCGTAACACAATCCAGAAAGAGTCACAGAATGGTTTGGGGAGGAAGGGACCTTAAAGCTCATCTTGTTCCAATCCCCTGCTGTGGGCAGGGACTTTCTCCACTATCCCAGGGTGCTCCAAGCTCTGTCCAACCTGGCCTTGGACACTTCCAGGAATGGGGCAGCCACAACTTCTCTGGGCAACCTGTGCCAGGGCCTCACCTCCCTCACAGGGAAGAATTTCTTCCTTTATCTAAAGTCAACCCATCCTTTTTTAGTATGAAGCCATTCCCCCTTGTCCTGTCAATAGCCAGAATTTTTCCAAGCAGCCCTTTCATTTCATTTTTGCAGGTTTTGGGCTATGTTTTCTCCAGTTTGCATTTTTCTTTGTCATTCTAGTGCTGAGCAGGGATTTCACGTTGCCCCCAGGAAGCTTTTCCTGCTCTGCTTTGAGCCTGGCACCCAGGTCATTATGAGGTCCAGAGGTCATTACTCACGGTGACAAATAAGTAATGACTTACCTAAAACTATTTTTTCCTCCTAGTATGGCTGGTAATAAACCTGAGCTCATATCTTAATTGGCATTCTGCGTGACAGGCCCTTTAGAACCATCAAATATTTGATGAACAAGGCAATAACAGTCATCTCTTACTTTCGTAAGCCTTTCAGATCAGCATTGACTCAGGTTGATGAAGATGGATACAGGATCTGTGCCCTAGGAAGTGTTTGTTCTGTAGATACAGGTTATCTGAGAAGGGTGTAAGTTAGCAGAGATATGATATGGTATAATATATATGATCTAGATGGATGTTTGGGGAAGTTCATGAGTTTTGAGGTTGACAGCCAGAATCAGAAGTTTATCACGTTAGTGGTGTCAGTTTGGCAGTAATCTTAAACACGAAGTTCAAATAAGAATAGAAAGAATGGGAATAAAAATAAAAAAAAATAGAAAAAATAGGAAATATTTTAAAAGAATAAAATATTGCATAAAACAATTCTGAATCTGAACCACTCAAATGGTGGATAGCTAAAAAACCAATTCAGAAACAAGCTGTGTTGAAAAGTAGTTTATTAAACTCAATGTCCTATGTGCAACAGATACCTGATCTCAATTTCTTCTTTTTTTTTAATCCCTTGTGATAAGAAATACAGGACACAAATGTCTGAGGCTCTGCAGCTCTCTGCAGGTTCAGGATTCACTTTGCTTGGAAGCAGTGCTAGCCAGGGGCCAGGAGATGCTCACATGCTTTTGGTGAAATGCAGGGAAATCTGCCACTGGTTACGGTAGGGTCAGGATTTCATATTACACATTTAAATACATTCATTTTCTGATAGCCTGGGAAGTTACACAAGGCTAAGATAGCAGCTTGTTAGTGTTGTTTGTGCCTGCTTTATCTAATTGAAGGATGTGTGCAGTGTTGTGGACTGTGGAATAGCAGGAGTGCAGCGGCAGGACTGGGGTGCGAGGGTAGAAACAACATTTCATTATACAGGATACCTAATAAAAATGTGAAAATAAAACAGAAAAAGGGTGGGGAAAAAAAAAAAGAAAAGCAGACCATGCTAGATAAGTGCACTGCATAAATCAAAAGGGTTTATGTCATAACATGAACATGTGCCATTCCTGCTCATATATTGAATTTCAGTAGTCGGTTGCATAAAGAAGTAAAGTGTAATGAAACTGGCAAGCAAAGTATTCCCTAGTCAGCCTTATCTTTGTTCCATTTGTCCTTCAGATACAGCTTTTCTTGCCTTTTTCAATAAAATCCATCCAGCTTTTTTTTTTATTTTGCATCTCTCTGTAACCGAGCTGGGAAGACCAATGAGATTCGGTGCTTTTCTAGTTGGGTTCTTAGCAGCTGCTTTTTAAGAGATCAAAACTTCGAATGCTGCTACATGGTATTAAGGCTTAGCTATTGATGTGTCCCTATAGGGGTTATGTTTTTCTTGGGGGGGGGAGGGAGTGGGGAGCAGGGGAAGGGGTGACCCCTGCGAGCACGCTCGCCGACAGTAAACACTGCTCTCCTTGTTTTCCAGGATCCTTTTTGCAAGCTCGGTGCTTAACCTGGCTGAACTCGCCGCCCTCCGCCCTGACCTTGGCAAATTGAAAAAGGTCCTCTACTTCCATGAGAACCAATTGGCATATCCTGTCCAGAAATGCCAGGAAAGGGATTTTCAGTATGGATACAACCAGGTTCTTTCATGGTAGGTGTTGCTCGCACTGCTCCTCGTTATTTAAGGTGTCCTTCTGTCTACAGCACTGTAACCCCGAGGAGTCCTCCATATACTATTCTTTAATATGAATTATTTTTCTATTTTTATTTTGTACAGATTATTTTTTGTATTAAGTATTTTGTATTAATGTTTTACAAGACCATGTAGTGACAGGAAAAGGGGGATTGACTTCAGACTGAAAGAGAGTAGGTTTGGATTGGATATTAGGAAGGAATTCTCCCCTGTGAGGGTGATGAGACCTGGCACAGGGTGCCCAGAGAAGCTGTGGTTGCCCCATCCCTGGGAGTGTCCAAGGCCAGGTTGGACAGGGCTTGGAGCACCCTGGGATAGTGGAAGATGTCCCATGGCAGGGGGAGGAATGGGATGAGCTTTAAGGTCCCTTCCACCCCAAACCATTCTGTTATTCTATAAACAATGACCCTGCAGCAAACTGAGGTACCAGCAGAGTCCTGAGGAGAGCTTGATAAAATCAGTGTGGCTGAAGCACCCTGCTCTAAAAAATCATTTCAATTTATTGTATAAAGTCCCCCAGTGCTGCCGTGGTGTCCCCATTGTTGGTGGGATTTCTGACCTGTGCCTTGGCTGTAAGTGATGCTTTGTTTCATGGATGCCTCACAAAGCTGCAGCTACTCAGCTCGTGCTTGGCCATAGCTTTTACTGCATCCAGCTGAAATTATGGAGAGGGTTTTAGGGAAATAAACAGAAATTAAAATGTACTGCAGCACTTTTCCCGTGAAGAGAGGGCAGTAAACATACCAGATAAATCCTTATATTTCTTTCATCTAGTATTCAGAAATTGTGCAGTGCTAAAATACCCAGACGTTTTAAAGGCTGCGGTCCTTTATTGTTGCTAAAAACAAATGTATTTCTCGAATTTGAGTTAATGAAAGAAGTTAATAACAGCACCACTGAAAAGCTTTGTGGTTAGGCACTGTGCAGACCTAAGTGAAACAGCAAAACTCACTTGTTTTAAACTGAAATAAATTCATTTCCATGATCTTTCTCACCTCTCTCTTGGTGGAAGAATTATTAAGAATAGGGCTTGAGCATTTTAAGGTGCAAGTTAAGCTTTTGTATCTTTATAATCTAAGGCAGTTGTGTTGAAATTTCTCAATTAATGATGTGTGTATTTTCTGGCCATTCTGCAGCTGCCTCTGCCACAGTGTTTTCAACATGTTTTACTTACTGAGCTGTAAAGATGGGAAAGTGAAATGAAAGATCTTTTGAAAACAGTAGCAGCCATTTTCAGATGTTCTAACAAAAAGAAATGTTATCTGTCACTGGGAAAAGAATATTTTTTGTATATATATTTTGATTTATTATGGCAGTTATTCTTCATACATCTGTTGTAAATTGACAAACATTTATCCTCAAAATATGCCTTTTAAGTATCTTACTAGATAAATAAAGATTTTTACAGATGAGAGAATTGTGGAGTGGTTTGGGTTGGAAGGGACTCTCAAGCCCATCTCATTTCCTGCTGTGGGCAGGGACACCTTCCAGTAGACCAGGTTTCTCCAAGCCCATCCAACCTGGCCTTGGACACTTGCAGGGATGGGGCAATAGATGCTCCGTTCTGTCCCCTTCAGCCTCCAGTACCTTCTTCATGTAGTTATGTAATATTCATCTCCCATTTCTGTTCTGCTGAACCCCCAATTTAACAGCAAATAGAAGCCATCTCCTCTGTATTATTCTTCACCCTCCAGTGGTCATCTGCAAAGAGGTGCCATCTTCCCATCTTCCAAATATGTTAGAAGCGGGGAAAACGTACCTTTCCAATTTTACTCAGAGGTTTTGGAGATGATTAAAATTAGAGCACTTTGAACCTTCAGGTTGGTGCTTTGGATCATTAAAAAAACAGAATTCTGGTTTTTGTACCTGATGTTTCTAAAGAGTTCATCTTTCTAGTTTGCCCCTGATTTACAGAGCCTGCAGGAAGGAGTTAGAGCAGATAAGACTTCGTGCACAAGGAAAGGTGAGATGATGTTGTTGGAGCCTTTGGCGTGTGTCAGAGAGCAGCAAAGAAACGTGTCGGGTTCCTGCCTCATGTCATCTGTAAATCAGTGCAGAAGAGATGACTTCTGTACAAAACTGAGGCTTCCAAGGGGTTAAAAACCATAGGTGGGGAAGAGGGTGGGATGCCAGAAAGCATTTCAGCTCCTGCAGCTGGCTTGAAAAGGATTATTTCTCTCTAATGTTGGGGTTTCTTTGCTTTTCCTGCTGACTCCTGCTGCTTTGGTGAGCAGTGTCAGTTCTCTTTCTTGACCAGACAGCAGAAAGATGCAGAGAGGATGAATGACAGCCTCTCACCTCAAATATACTTTTCACCAGCCCTGTGACTTATGAACACATGTCCTCAGTGTATCTTCTGACCTGTAGGTCTGTATTACAATACATAACATATTGAGGAAACCAACTGGCCATAAAGCATTTCTTACCTCAGTTAGTGTTGTGTGTCTTGGTGTAGCTCAGGTTGTGGCAGCACTGCCAGGATAAGCTTCCAGATACTTCAGTTTTTTATAGCTCTTTATTCTCAACCAGACTGACTCTTAAGTGGAGAAGTAATACCTACATTATCATTGAACTACATCTTAAAATTACTGATGTGGTCGATTTTAAAACACAGCAGTAGAAATAAAACATTACATTTATATGCCAATTTTCTTTCAAACTTTTTTGGGGGGAGGGGTATTGTATGCTATGTATTTTATTTTTATATATACTGAATAGACTCTTAATCAGGATTGTGTCTGCATAGGTTAAAATAACATTCCATTTGTTTAGTGTCCTGCTGCCTGACACACGTGGTCAGTTGAAGGCAGGTTAACCAAAGGTAAGTTGTTCTTCAATACAAAGAAATATTTCTAAGGAATTTTCATTTTCTGCCAGCTTTAATTCTACAAAAGTCAGATTACAGTGGGCCTTATCTGTTTATAATGCTTCTAAGAGATGATGACAGTAATACTATACTTACCATTTTATGAATAAAACTCCACAGCTAGAATAGGGTGTGCTACTTTAGATTAGTAATAGTAATTTATTATTAGTTAAAAAAGGTTAAACATGTTTTCAAAGGGTGAACAGGGAGAAACAAAGACATTTCTGATTAAGGTACATATGCTACTCCTAATTCACGTGAAAAGGCTGATTTTAATTAGCATCCACTTGCACCTTTTGCTAGTTTATGAGAATATGTATCCTATTCCCTTTGCCTGTAGAAAAATTTTGTTCCTTTTGTGGCAGCAATATGTTCATTAATCTTCACTGCTTTTTACAGTTTGGTTGCTGATGTTGTGGTGTTCAACTCTGCTTTTAATATGGAATCCTTTCTTAAATCCATCGGAAAATTTATGAAGCTGATTCCTGACCACAGACCTAAGGATTTGGAAAAAATAATCAGACCGAAGTGCCAAGTTCTTTATTTTCCAGTCAGGTTTCCTGATGTGAGCAGGTCAGTACATTTTCCACGTCATAAATTGCCTCCAGCCTGTCAAAACTCTGTATTTATGATGACGTTCTAACTAATCAGCTAAAGCATCGTTAATGAATGAGTTTGATAATATGCAAAACCCCCTAATTGATAAATGTATTTCAATAATCAGAGGCTATTGAGGCAGCCGAGCCTGTCCTCAGTGCCTGTCGTGCAAGCTTGCATCGTTCAGGATGAGTGATTTCCCACTTGTTTTAGTGATTTCCCACTTGTTTCAGCCTTCCAGGAGTTGCCTTCTCCTCGGCTCTGTGCATATTTGTGCAGGGGAGGTCAAGCAGGAGACAGAAATGCTGGAGAACAGTGAAAGTGATAAGCCTGCAGCCAAGGAGCTGTTTTATTCCCTCTTCCCTCCCCTACCTCTTTTATGGCTTTCCAGGTGGGCAGCAGCATTCCTGTGGCAGGGAGCAGACTTGCAGATGTTGGCATTTGCTGCAGCAGGAGTTGCTCCTCGCTCCTCCTCGGTTACTCTGAAGGACGTTTTTTATTGCCCTTGTTTCAGAGCCCGTCTTGAAATTAGCAGTGGGTTATGTGGCTCAAAGGGAACATTCACAGGATCCTTCTCACTTTTGATTAAACCTGGCACAATTGTTTTTCCTGTTATAAGGGACTCTCCTCCCACCGAACAGGAACTTTGCTTCAGTGGGACTGGCACTAAATAGAGTGTGATTCTGCAATTTGATTATACTCTTAAAACCAACACCATGCTGGGTACATTTTTTTTGCTGAAATAAGGATGGGAAGCACTGCAATGACTTTGCAAGAGCCTGCCTTTTGATCTGATAATAAGTTCCGGCCACACTTGAGATCTTTGCCCCTCAGCAGCCTGTACTTAGAGTTACTCAAAGGCTAAATATACATGTGTGGTAGTTCGAGGTAGAGAAATTTTTAGTGCAGGAGCTGAGGTCGTGCACTCGCTGATGTACTCAAACTGCGAGGTTTGAGTTTCAGTGCCTTGGAAAACTTCGTATTCTAAAATACTGAATCAAATAATTTAGAAATTAATGTCTGAAGTTCAATCTTTAAACCTCTATTTTTGACAAGTGGGTTAAAATCCTCCAGTATTTCTTAGGGACTTGGCTGCCTGGATGGCAGCATAGTTCAGTACCTGTATATCTTTGAGGATCTTCTATTCTCTCTTAGAGTCCAGAGCTTTTGAGCGCAGGGAATGCTGTGGGTGCTCAGCATATTTGACGTGGAGCCAGTTCCAAAGGCTCTCGTGGTTTTGGCATACCTTAGGAATCATGTGGCCCAGACCTAGTTTTGGAGATGAAGTTATGATAACCCTGTCTCGTATATTACATCAGCTCTTTTGGACTTGTCAGCCCTGGAAGATGGGGTCAGACAAGATCTGACAAATTAGGCTGAAGTCATCATACGCACAGCGCTCGTTTGTCCAAAGCAGGAGGTGATTAGGTGGGTAAAATCATCAGCCTGCTGCCCAAACTGGTGCAGTAGGAAGATCTCACATCTCACTGTGTGCTCTTTTAGAGTCCTGCTCTCATGTTAAATCCCATCTCGCAAGGCAGGGCACCTTCCCCATTTTTATTGTGGTCGCTGCACTTGAAATTATATCAAAAACCTCTTTTGGACAGTGATGGGCAAAATTAAGATGTTCATAAACAACTGTGTGACTGGAAAACTTTCACAGCAGAGTAATTAGAAACAAATATTAATGTCATCTTTATTATATCTAATATATATTTTATTCAACAGCTAATTCTAGATGTAAGATCTGGGGTATTTAGACAAAGTCCAATATCAAAACAGGAAAAAAAAGCAGAAGAAAGGGCTGTTTCTGCCTGACTCTGAAGTTCTGTGCATTTTGACCTTGAGCTGCAGCCAATATTTGCTATTTCTTTACATGCTTTACATAAAGTTGAATGCACCTGTGGCAATTCAAAGCTGTTTTTTTAATTTAGATTGTATTAGTATAGTGACTGAATGGAGATTGAGGAGAAAAAGGTTAAGAAAAATTGTGGCCAAGCTAAAATTTATAAAGCAAGCTCTTAGCCCAGAGTGTTTTTCAAGTTATTTTCAAATGGTAATTTGCTTTATCCAAACCAAACTCATACAGTGTAAGTAAGTGATTATTTGCATGACTGACAATCATTTCAATGCCTGCAGTCTTTTTAAAATGCATAATTTTGCTGAGATGTTGGGAAAATATTTAAAAATTCTGAAGGCAAAATAACCAGGGTGGGTTTTTAAAATTTTTTTATTTTGACCTCTTTTATTTTGCGTGTGAATGTCTCAGGGTGTGTTTGTTTCTGAAACATAATCTACATTTGGACTGGGGAGAGAGAGGTGATCTGAGAAATCATCCTCATGCATGTGATGGGGAGCTTTTTAAGATTATTTTAGATTAATATTGCAGTTGTAGGGCAAAATAAAATATATCTGGCCTTTGATCAAAACAACTGTAATGAAGGATCATGTCACAGGAGTTAATCCTGTAAAATATCTACCTTTTAATGTAATTACTGTAGGTGATGGCTACAAACAGCACAAGCAGCATAGTAAATGATCACTTAAGAGGGGAGATATAATGATGAAGAATATCCTAGGAAACACTTGTGGATGCTCTTAAAAGCACCGCTATAATGTGTAATATGTATTAAAATATTTCCGATGGGCCACTAACCACTGCTTTTCTACTTTTGAGAGGAAGTTGTTGATGCTTCTTTATAAAGAATCTTTTTTTTAATAAATATTTGTCATTAAGGACCCGTGTTGGCGTTCCCAGAGCAAACCCACCAGACTGTGGTCCTTATCTGACAATGAGAAGAGATGAAAGGATTTGAGGATTTGGCAGAATAAGATATTTACTGACCTAATCCTCCTGTTTTCTGGTTCTGACAATGACTGGCTTCCATATTATATCCTGTGGTGCCAAGGCTACTCTGTGTATACCCACCCTGTGTGATTTCTGACTTCAGTTCTGCTCTTTGTACATTCTGGTGAAGCATATGATGTAGGAATAAACATCAGGGTATTTCTAAGCTTGGAGACAAAAAACCCCTCCTAGTTCAGGCTGTCCCTTCACAGTGCATTGGTACTGCAAGGGATGGAGACCAGCAGCTGCTCTTCTGCCATATGTGCTGCATATCAGATTGGGGTTTTATAGCACAGAGAGTTAAATACATTGTAATTCACACTTACGTGGCCATTGACGTAATTTTAGTATATTTTCTGTTGTAACATAAAGAAAATCCAATTTTTTGTTTTCACCGTACGATCAATAGAGTCTGTTTTGATATAATCTTTTTCCACTTTTGCACTGTAAAATGATGGTCAAGGAAGAAATTCCTTTTTGACTGATGCTGTCTTTGGTACTTCTCCACATGCCAGCAGAGCTCTCTGGAAAACTTCTGCAAGGTCTTTGTTGGTATTTGGATATCCACTGGACCATTATCCGGGTCTAGTGGAAGGTGTCTCTGCTTGTGGCAGAACTGGATGATCTTTAAGGTCCCTTCCAGCCCAAACCATTCCATGATTCTATGATTTTATACAAATTCTCTCATCCCATCTGTGCCCACATTGTCAGTGGCAGTTTGCAAAGCAGGGTCAGATTAGGTACTCCTTGGAATTCATTCCAAGGAAAATCTTAATTTAGATTTTGGTTATTATTACTATTCCTCTGATTGTAGTATATCTTTGTTGTTACCACACTGTGGTAGGAAAGGAAGATGTTTTTATAAGCAAGAATGAAGTAACGTTCCTAAGAGCTCAAAATTCACATTGGACTAAGGTGGAATAATATAAAAGAAACATGAGAGTATGAGGATTACAGCAGAAAATAAAAACAGGGGATTTTTTAAGTGGAACTTGCTAGTGAGTATCTTGTACTATCTGCATAACATATTTTGCAGTAGAATTAAAGATTTTAGACTTGTTTCTTCATTTGCTTTTATAGCTTAATACAGCTAACAGGACATTTTCAACTATTTGGGCTTTTATTTTTTTTTTGTTAATAGTGTGAGAGAGGCAGAATTTACCAATTTAGAGAGTATTTTAGGGCCAGTCAAGGGAATTCCTGAGTGAAGTAGAAGTTTTTAGAAGACGGTGACAGTATCTCTTGTGCTGAAACGTGTGGAGGAGCCTGTTTTGGGGGAAATAAAAAAAAATTAAATAAA
Organism: Pachycephala philippinensis; assembly: GCA_013397055.1. Classification (NCBI taxonomy): domain Eukaryota; kingdom Metazoa; phylum Chordata; class Aves; order Passeriformes; genus Pachycephala; species Pachycephala philippinensis. The sequence goes on from VWZT01013087.1 coordinate 758,860, forward strand.
TTAGTTACATCAACTTGGATCACGTTTGCAGGGTTGAACTTAACTGGAAAAATGCAGATGTCAATGAGCAAGGAGAGACTTGAATTCACAGGAGCCCAAAGCTATGGATGGACACTGGGGATGTGTCTGCATTGCAGGGAAAGATGCTCAGCAGTGGTATTCATGTGAGCTGTAGTGAAGTGTCTTGCACGTGGAAGGCAGTAGATAGCTTAGAAGAGCAGTTTTTGGCTAATTAGCCTTGCAGTGAAATAGCATATATTAGCTTAGGTGGAGTGCTAATGGCAGTGACTCTGGTACCTACTGCCTTTGGTGGTGGCTCAGGCATCTCCGTGGTGCAGTGTGCCCTCTCCGGTGGCACAGCCTCGCTGCCACCACGGTTTATGGGTCATTAGCATAATTAGAAAGTGCCAATAGACCAATCCTACCTTGGGGCTTGCTGCTGAAGAGCTGGGTGATGAAAATTGCTCCCAGAATGTCTTTCCTCCTCACCTGCCGCAAGCGGGCTTTGAGGATCGGTGTTGGCACGCTGAGAGTTACACAAGGAGCATGAGGGATGCTCTCAGGATCTGGGACACAGCCCCTCTTGGGAGGAAAGTTCAGTGTGGGCTCAAAAGGGGCATAAAGTGGAGTCTTTCCATTGTGGAGCTGTTGGCAGTGGAGTGGTTCCTCCTGCCCCTCTGGGAGAAGTGCTAACTGGGCCTGCAGCGAGGGCTTAGGTGGTTCATGAAGGACACCTTCACATTCAGTGGTGTTTTTTCACATGATGCTTCCTCCACACACTCAGCCTGTGCTGTCTCGGGTGATGTAGGAGTTTCCATGCTCCCTCTGGATCATGGAAGAGATGTTACCACAGCCTTGTCTTCCAGGCAGAACATGCCAATTTTATCCCCAAAATATTTATCCCCAGACCACTCCAGCAGCATCAGAACCAGAACGCCCTCCTAGAGAAGGGCCTGGCTGAAGAGTCTGCTGGGATGTATTCATTTTGCAAAACTTGCTAAAAAGTAATTTCTTTTTATCTATTCAGGGACAAAAATAGTTTTACTGACTCTCTTTTATCTGTCGTATAGGTATTCCTCTAAACGCTATCATAATAACCATTTAGGCTCACAATAGCTCACAAGGATACTTAAGCAGAATTCTCTGTGCAACCCACTTTTTTATTATGTTGGGTACTGCTCATGTTGCATACAACACATTCCCATAAAACTTGCTTTTTGTATTTACAGAGAAATTTCTCTGGAGAGTTAAGGTCTTGTAAAACATTCTTGTTCTACAGCGTGAACGAATTATCATACTCTGGGGAATTAAAAGTGAAGTGTACTGAAGAAAAGAATTTTTTCATTAAAATGCAGTTTATATTGATAAAACAGATTACTAGCATTTGATGAAATGTGAAACTTGGATCTACCCATATCTCTAAATCACCAGTAGGTTTATTTTGGCAAGAAGAATAGTATGTAATGTATATCAGGACCAATCGTTTTACAGTACCTGTTAGTTTTGTATTAGATTAAATTGTCTTTCACTAAAGTACTTGGAAAAAACCCTACTATATCTGTATCTTGAAGTAGCAGAATGTGGTAACCAAGAATATTAGAAAATAAAAGCTGTCGTGTTATCAGTTTTGGCACAGTCATTTATCAATCAGTATTTTAAACATTGACAAGTGGTAATTTAATAGGGAATGACCCTGTTGGCAGGAAGTTCTAATGACAGATGATGCAAACTCATTTATCACTATGGGGCTGTGCTGGCTTCTTACCTTTCTCAGTATCACAGCTCATATTTTCCAAGTCTGGGATGTGAGAAGCCACAAAGGGCAAAACCTGTGGCACTGAGCCTATAACCACTCCCATCTAATCTGATTAACCCCTTAGCTGCAGATTTCTCTGCAGCAGAGCTGGTAAGAGCTGCAAGTTCTCATACTGATTTAAATACCATTTGCTTTTTAAGGAGGATTTTCTGTAATACTTTCCCATAGGCAGTTTTTCAGAAATATTCAAGTTGTGTCACTTTGAATACAAAGTTGAGACGTGCTGGTGCTTGGCTTTCAAAAAACAAACCACATCCTAATAATTAATAGCACATTTCATTAGCAGGCATTAAAAATATTGCATGCAGTGCCCTATACAATGGGCAGCTATTCTTATTATTATCATTACTGCTCGAGGAGGAAATTGATGCATTCAGAGGTTTAATTGATTCGTGCATATTCATGTGGGAAGTCAGTGGTAGAGTCACGACTGGACTGGATTATTATGCACTTCCATGCATAATAATTTCTCTGCAACTTGGGAAGAGAGTAGCCTACCTTGCTGTAATAAATGTGGGCATTTGGAGTTGAGGGATGTCATGGGAGAAGGGATGAAAATGACACCTTCATCTGCAACTGGTGTGGATGGTGCTCCTCAGTCTTCTGGGATTCCCTCTGGAATATTCATTCAACTGTACTTACTCTGAATTAAAACAATAGTATATTTTTACTTTAATTTCCACAACATTAAAAGTTTTGATCCATTTAATATGATTTTATGTTACTTTTTTTAAAGCGTAATAAACACAAGTGCCTTTTAGGGCTTTCTTCACCTTCCTCCCTTGATTCTCTGTCTGTTTCTTTTCTTCTTTCACAACAGAGTCTTTCTCCTGAGTGCTGGGATGGGTTAAATGTCATTCCCGTTCAGGATGGTTGAGACATGAAATACTTTCAGAGTTTGCATCGAATTGTTGTCATAAGAATCAGAGAATTTTAAATTTCATTGGTTAAAATTGTCATGGCAGACTTAAAATAAAGCTGTGGGTTTGGGGTTTTTTTTATTTTATTCAAAGTGGCAAAATTCTGTTGCTTAATGGTAGGATCCTGCAAAGTACTAAATACCCTCATTTTACCTGCAGTCGGGGGGAACTGAGGGTTTTTGGTGGGAATACAACATTAACAGGGGTGGAAAAAGGTGGCACAAAACTAACTCTGGGTATTGAGTGATGTGGCTGTGTCCAGGTCCCTTTCAATCCATAGGAACAAATCATTTGCATGTGTGAAAGATGGTTTTTATAGACAAGGCTGTCCCTGATGGATTTTGCATTTCAAAATACTGCCCTTCAACGTTTGAACAATTCCATATTTTTTTATTATGAAATTCATGAATATTGCATGGAAGTGAAGGTGTATTTTCTTCTTTTTTTTTTTTTTTTTTCCCCTCTTTAAAGGGATTTCATGCTTACAGGATTGTGTCAGAGAGGGAGGCAGTCATGTTGGGCATCTTATTTCCTAGTTGCTACATGAGGCAGTGACAGAACCTTATTGTTTAAATATTGTGAGTACTTGTAATATAGCATAAAAGAAAACAGGTAATGTGCTAAAAATTGCAGAAAATATAAAGATTAGGAAGACAAATCTGAGTTTTTAGGGATTCTTCACTAAGAATACAAAATGTCAAATTAGTTTTGGAAGGATGAAAAAATCTCTGTTCCCAGTTGTGGGGGAATGGCAGTACCTTTACAAAAAGCCACATTTCATCTTGAACACAGTATTAGTTTGGGGAAAAAAAACCCAAACCAACCAAAGCCCAAACAAGCAGCACCTTTTAAAAGAGTGGTGGAATAGATTGCCTTGCAAATTGTTATTAAACGTGAGACTGAAACTTTATGTGTGTTGGATCTGCTTCAAGCACTGTTGTGTGCAAGATTGCAGACAACCCATTCCAGTTACAGTCAGATGGAAGTGTCAGTGGGGAAGATATGAAGATGTTCTATAGGAATTTTAGAGAATAGAGAATAAGAGAACAAAATTGCACGATGGAATACATAAAATCACATATTGGAGAGGAAACTTGAAGCACAGCTCTCCAGTCCTATGGAGATGACCTTTATGTAACGTGTAAAAACAACTTAATGCAGATGTTTTATTTATACATAACCAAATGGGATGAAGTTAAATGATTTCTAATTTTGCCAAATCACAGATAATTTCTTTGTTGTGCAAGGAGTGTTTTAATCTGGTTAGTTTTTTTCTTTTCTTTTTTTTTTTTTTTTTTGCTTTTGCATTTGCAAATACTTAATATTTTATATTTTGGACATTCCCCCTGCTCGGTTGTGACTCCCAGATGAAATAATCCTCCTCTTCTTCCCTTTAAATAATTCAGATAGCATACATTTAAAAATATGAAAATCCCAACGTAAACGTGCCAGAAGTGCTTTTAAGGTAGGAGGTTGTTCTGCTTTACTATGGAAAAGATGCATCTCTAAATGGTAATGAGGGTTCATCAGTTCTGGGCTTGCAAACACCAAGTCACAGGGATGCTTTGTGGAAGAGCTGTGGGAGATCCAAGTCCAGGACTGTTTTTCCAGCCTCTTATCATAGAATGGTTTGGATTGGAAGGGGACTTAAAGATCATCTTGTTCTACCCCTTGCCTTAGGCAGGGACACCTTCCACTATCCCAGGTTGCTCCAAGCCCCATCCAACCTGGCCTTGGACACTTCCAGGGATGGAGCAGCCACAGCTTCTCTGGGCACCCTGTGCCAGCATCTCACCACCCCCATAGCCAGGAATTTCTTCCCAATATCACATCTAACCCTGCCCTCTGGCAGTGGGAAGCCATTCCCTGTGTCCTGTTCCTCCATCCCTTGTCCAAAGTCCCTCTCCAGCTCTCCTGGAGCCCCTTTAAGCACTTTAATGGGCTCTACATTCTCCTTGGAGCCTTCTCCAGGCTGAACACCCCCAGCTTTTTCAATCTGTCCATATCATAGCAGAGGAAGTCCAGCCCTTGGAGCATCTTCATGGCTTCCTCTGGACTTGTTACAAGAGGTCAGGGTTTTCCTCAAGTATGTAGGAAAAAAGCTCTTGGGATTAGATTACCTTTTTAAGCAGTGGGGCATTTTGTGTTGAGAAATCTGCATTTGCGGCAGAGTAGTTTTGGATAATATAAAACAAGATACCATTATGTTCAGTCTGTTTTTCAAACAATGTTACAGTCAGTAACAACAGCCAGGAAGAAGGAATTGGGTAGTAAGTTGAATTATCCAGTCTGTGGTAAATTTTAGAGTGGATTCCTCATAAAATGGTGCCATTTGCCTTTAAGATGACTCCTCAGTAGTGCTCAGGTCAGGCTTGCAGGAAGCTGAACTTTGTCCTACCATGACCTGCTGTATGTATTTCTTGTCCCCCCCATAACCCTGGGACTCATCATCAGGCCGCATCCTCTCTATTTTCATTATTGCCCAACCAGCCATGGGAGAAATGGTCATAGAATCACAGACAGACTTGGGCTGGAAGGGACTTTAAAGATCATCTGTTAGTGATGTCTCACCACCCTGCCAGAACCCTCATCTTTCCACTTGTGCTTCCTCATCAACTCTTCCTGTCTAGAAGCTAAAGGTCTCTTAGTTCTGGTTCTGCAGCAGTTGAAGAGCCTCAGATTTAATTTCTCCAGGATGGATTTGGTTTTAGGTGTGTTCCCCTCTCTGTGGCAGAATACTCATCATGGATGCTCTGCAATTACATCTTCAGTTCCATGAGTTTGCCTCTCAAAAAACCCCAAGCTATTCACAGCCATGTTCTCCTTTGAACCCTTAAGCATTTTCCATCTGCAGCTGATGGTTCTCACAGGTGTTAAACAGAGAAGCAGTCAAATCTTCCTTCTCTTGGTCACTTTGATGTGCTAAAAGGTGGACCAGTCTATATGTCTGTGAAGGTATTGCCACAAATGTACTGACATTTAGTGCAGCTAAATAGCTGCACCATACCAAATATATATATTTTTTTAAAAAGTGTATTTGGATCTCATACACCATAGAAAAGATATTTTAAATGTACAGATTGATGTATCTGTGTAAAGCACTGAAAAAAAAAATGCATGTTGTTCTGGTCACCCGTGCTCAAGAAAGATTAATTTAAACTGTGAAACAGGTGTAGAGAATTGCTGCTAGGATGATTAGGAGAATCTGTATTATGAGAGCAGATTAAAAGAGTATGGTTCACTTGTCCTAGCAAAATAAAGGTTGAGAAGGGGATATATGTTAATCTTTATAAATACAGTCAGAGGATAAATGCTATGAAAGAGGAGGAATTATTTAAGTTTCAGGATAATCCTTACAACATCCACTAGGTATAAATTGGTCATTATTAAATGACTGAGACTGGAAGTGAAAAAATGGGTGTGGAGGGTGGTTGCTTGGTTTAGTTTTCTTTATTTTCCGGAGAGACATTTAGTTGTGAAATGACTGTTGAAACACTATTGAAATGCAAGTTCGATAAATTCATAGAATGGTTGGTTAAACAATATAGGAGTAGTGCCAGGCAGCTGCAGATGTTTGCTGTGATGATATCCCCAAAATGAAGGTGAAAAAAGATGGACGATGGGTTGGTCACATACTGACTTCAGTCTTGAGACCTGAACTGGTCCGTGAAGGAGATCCTGAGTTCCCAGCATCTATAAAAGACACAACAGCCCAATCTGTTCTGTGTTCTGCACAGTGTTTGTCTTGTAGATCATTAATCACGTGTTTCACAAATGAGCAGTGTCCTGCAAGGTACGTCCAGCTCGTCTGTTCAACCTCTCACTGCGTTTGGGATGGGCTGAATTTTTATTAGACAGATTCGTAATGACCATGGTGGGAAAGGGAACAAAAAGAGGGGAATGCTTTTGTCTGACTGTACTGGGTTCATCTGGACATTTTAGTGCTTTTGAAGAAAACCACATCATGGCCAGTGCTTTTTGTCCCTCCTCTTCTCTGCCTTTGCAACAAAGGAGTTTTTGAGGCATCTCTCTTAGAATCATAAAATCCTAGCATGGTTTGGGTTGAAAGGGGCCTTGAAGACCATCTGGTTCCAACCCCCCTGCCATGGGCAGGGACATCTTCCACTAGACCAGGTTGCTCCAAGCCCCACCCAGCCTGGTCTGGAACTCTTCATGGAATGGGATGTCAACAAGTTCATGGATGTTGTTGTTTTTTGAAAGCCTGGGCGTCCCGCAGAAGACAAGTAGAAGTGGTAACAAAAGCTTGATAACCCACAGGGATTTGGGAAAGCATTAGGTGAGATGTGCTTCAATAAAAACTGTCTTCAGGCAAAATGTTTGAATCTTGTGGCTCTCTGGGCATCCTTCTCTGTTTTGCCTCAGTTTACTTTTGCTCACTGAAGCATTTGGATAAAATTATTTCATTGAGCTCATTGGAGTCAGAATGAGTTTATTTTAACTTCCTTATTTTGATGAGTCTGTAGGGCTCTTTCGCTTTATTCCTTGTGTAGAGTAGTTTTAATACTAAAACTGCCTCAATCTGTGCTAGGAGCAAACGGAGGACAGAAAGAACTTTTTATGCAGTAATTCCTTTCAGTGGCTGAAATTTTATGTGTCCTTCCTCAAACTTCATCGCATGTCTTTTGGATTCGGAGTTCACTTGTGTTATCTGCTATCTGAGTTTGAACTACCCATCTTGAATGATATGACTATATATGGAAAAGAGAGGATTTGACCCTTTTTGGGTGCCTAAACTGTTGTCTTTTTGGTGCCAGTAAATTGAGGGATCAGCTGACAGGGTTCCTGGTAAACAAGTCACAGTAAAAATTTTTTAAAAATATTTAGAAATATTAAAAGGTAAAAAAATTTCCTTTTTTTTTTCATTTTCTAGTGAGACCTTGTGTGAGATCCATAAAGTTGCCTGATATTAGGACATATTTAGGATATTAAACCAGTCTATCTCTGGTTCTGGAAGCAGCTGAGCTCTTTTCGGCAGTACCCAGTGCTGGACTTGTCAGCACATCTATACGTTGGCGACTTATTATTCCGCGAGCATCACTTCATTTGGGCTGGCAATAAGTCCTGTTCAGTCATTGTGCTGCAGAGGAATGTTTAAAGCTGCGATGTGCATTGGAGTCTGTTTGTTTGCAGCAGCTGATTTGCCTAAGCTTTGATGCGCAGTCACTTTCTGACATTTGTGTATTTCAGCAGTGAACAATGTAAACTCATTTTCTGAGCACTTTGATTACTTGCACATAGCAGTGCCCATGGCATGTGACAGAGAAGAGCACTCTATCCACTAATCAGATAGATATGCTTCAAGCGTATTTACACAAAATAATGAAAACAGCTGTTAGATACCTTTAAACTTGAGTGTGTTTTGTTATTAATCTACTAGCCCATACACATGACACTATAATTCTTCGCTCACTCAAGTTGCCTTTAATGACACAGTAATAAAACGGAGAGGGATGAAAGTAATGGAATTGTAGAATGTAATGCCTCAATTGTTCTACAGTGTCTTCCTTTTTGCCAAAATAAACCACAATTAGGTCCATATGGTGTTTTGAAGTTTTCAAGCAATGACCCTAATAAAAAGTAATGAATTTCTGACAAAAGAAAGCATGGTGCTCTTTTAAGCGGATATCTTCGCTATTGATCTAGTTATGATTGCAGACTGATATGCTAATAGAAGAAGAAAGGTTCAACGTGCCTGGTACAAGCACTTTCATTTGTGGTTTATTTTATTCTTATGAAATTCAGATTGAAAAGGTAGAAACATGTTGTAATCCATCAGTTATGACTCCCTTTTAAAAGACCTACTATAAAGAAAACAAATGGATTTTCCTTGAGGAAAAAATGGAGAGCATTTGTTAACTTGGAATTCCTAAAGTGAATGCTAACTAGGAGGATGCCTCGCGATGATGAAGATGCTTTGTTTGGATATATGAAATTTGACTTGAGCACTTCATTGTCCTCAGAGGTCCAAGCTCTGGTACTTTTCTCTCTTTTAACCTTTTTGTGGGGGAATTGGAATGATATTCCTGTTCCTGTAGAAAATCAAAGTATCCACAGAGCAGTTGTTGGGTAAGTGGAGATACTCAAACACAATGACTCGGGAGGATGTGCAGCTCATCCTCCTGCATAGCTGTGGGCAACCAATAAACAACTTTGGTGTGTCAGCATTATTCCAGTGCAGTGATAGGGATGCCTGAAGTTGGGGTAATGACGTTGTAATAAAGAGAGAAGGAAGGTTCTGGAAGCAGATACGAGGAGAAGGAGAAAATAAATGGCTGATTTGGTGAACCTTCACTGCTGGTGGTTGTTGAATGAGTGTTCATCCCGCATACAGGCAGTCCTGAATTCCTCAGCTGAAAAGCATCTGCTGGATAATGTGTTTTACTGGCACTATTTCACTCCAAGAAGAGTAGCTGAGGCCTGTAGTCCTGCAATGTGAACCTATTCAGAGCATCCTCCCAAGCCAATCTACCTTGTCTAGCATTACTCACCACTAGAAACTGTCTTGGAGTGGCTCCTCTGTGGTAAATTAGGAGTCCAGTTATTTAATTGGCTGATTTCTCTATTTCATGTTGCCTAACTATTGAGCTGCCTTTCAGACTTCCCACTCCAGTCTCAACTACTGAACCCCTGGAAAATAACTGAATTTTGGCCTTGACAACCCGTGCCACGTTTCATTCACGGTTTGCTACCTTCTACATTGGTAATTTCTCCATCTCTTTATATATCATATGTTTGTGGGTGGTCACTTTGTTAATTTTAACAGAAGAGGGTCTTGTTCACGGGTAGAACTTTGTTCTCCTCAAGGTATCTTACTTTTATAAGCACAGTAAGTGAGTCCATAGAATTATAGAATGGTTTGAGTTGAAAGGGCACTCAAAAGACCATCTCATTTCATCCCCCTGCCATGGTCAGGGACACCTTCCACTGACCAGGTTGCTCAATTGCTATTTATCCCATGACTTTTCTTTCTGAAAATACTCTGGTTTAATTCCTTAGATTCTTATGCTGGCTTCCTTGAGATGTGAATGATTCATTTGCTTTATTGCAGTTGTGTTTAATAGCATAGTGTTTTTATTTACTGGATAAAAGTGCCCCAAATATTCTCAGTCCTATATTATTTATGCTTTCACTTGCATTATGATAATACCAGGTACATGCTGGTACATGTGAAAATAATGCAGCCAGTATTTTAGAAGCATTTATTGGCAAAAAGATAATAAACCAAGGTTTCTGATGCTTAATATAAGAGCACATATGGTCAGTTCTGTAGGTGACTAACTGCAGTCTTGTAGATTTTCTCAGTCTGCCTGTATGTTTGCAAGACCAGCTCCTTAATGAACAGTCATTATTATTGCAGAGCTCTTAGTAGTAGGCCAAAATATTGCATTATAGACTTCATGTAAAATTTTCAGTCCTTCATGAAAATGTTTCCTACTTTTTGACCTGCTTGTATATATATTTATATTTTTTTTTTTTTAAAGGTGTACCATGACTTTTATTTAATATCTTCTGGTATTTTTGATACATTCAAGCTCCTGTAAGAAAATGTCCATTACTGTGTGACGATCAGAGATGGTGATTTTTAGCAGTAGATTGAGGGGACAGGTTTAAGGAAACATTTCTTGTACTGTGTTTTTGGAAACACAAGCTGGTTGTAGAGGTTACGTTCAGGGACTAGTACGGCAGCATTTGGGTAAATTGGGATATAAACAAACATCTGTTGCAGGAATGTAGAAATGACATCATAAAGAATGTATGCAAAAACTTAATTGAAAAAGAATGATGCAGAATTGGAGCATGACTTTAAGTCTGAATTGATTTTTGCTTTCAGAGTGAAAGTGGGATTTTTGTGCAACATTCCAATACTAGAAAGTATTTAAAATGTAATGTCCTATTAACGTACCTAAAATGTAGACTCTGGGTCACCCAATAAGAATAGTAGTTACAGTAATACAGTATATGTAATATGCAATTATCTTGACAATAGTTTTATTTTTTCAACAATTTTGTCATAAAAGAGCAGTAAGATACAATGAATTTGATTCATTTTGTGTGTGTGAATCATTTAATAGGCCATTACATCTACTATATTAGACTCCATTCTCCTTTCAGAGCTTTTCATTATAAGCCTGTCTTTAATGGAAAGAAGTTTAACCTTCCCTCCCAGATAGATTGAACCCCATAACAGTGTAAACATTCTCATTATAAAATAAAATCCCCTTCCCCAAGGGCAGCACTATAATTATGTTGCAGAGTGTTGTACAAATGTTTCTCTTAAAAAATGTTGTCTCATTCTTGTCCTCAAGTTTTTATCATTTTCATTTATGAAGGGAATCAATAACGCTTTAAAATCGTAATTTAATAAAATAAATATGATCTGATTATTTTTTAATTTTTTGAAGTTATTTTAATCAAGTTTGAGAAGAAGTCATCAGTAAAATTGCTGTTGATTTATAAATAGGATAATTAGAGGCTTTCCTCCTAAGTACTGTTCACTGGCATTGTGGCTGTTTTTATTGCCTAGTCAAACCTCTTCATTCAATTTTAAAATTGCCTTTTGAATGAACTGTGCTATGAGCTTGCCAAATAGTGTCACCATTAATACCTTACCTCCTCTATTTCATTGTCCAGTCTGTAAATGCACAATAAATTGTTTGATAAGGAGGTCAATGAGGTTGTAGTAGTTTTTAAGTGAATTACGGCCGAACATTTCAGATTATGTCACACCCTTATTGTAGCGCTGGGCATAAAAGGTGGTGATACACTGTGTGGGAGATCATTTGGTGGTGTTGCTCCAGGACTAGACACAAATCAAGAAGAGCAGGTTCTCTACTGCTCTCCGTGTAGAGAATAGATTAAAAAAATGCGCCTTATTAATCCAATTTACAATTCTGTTGTGTGTCTCTTAGTCCAGTTAAGAAAGCTCTCAGTAGCAGGTGCACAACACAAGGATGGGAGAGGACAAAGATGTTTGCAGGCAGGAGACTGTTTCACTGCTTTGGTTATTGAAAAGCTGATACAGCATTCCTGGAAGGTCCTAACACATCTCTAACTAGCATTCTGGATGTTTATATCTTATAGCTCATCAGGAGTTTGGTGGGAATTGGGTTTTCTTGGATATATGAGGAGTGGCTGAGGGAGCTGCTGGAGAAAAGGAAGCTCAGGGGAGACTTCATCTCTCTCTACAACTCCCTGACAGGAGGATGCAGCCAGGTGGGGATTGGGCTCTTCCCTCAGGTAATACGTGACAGGATGAGAGGAAATGGCCTCAAGTTGCATCAGGAAGGGTTTAGGTTGAATATTTGGGAAAATTTCTTCACCCAAAGGGCTGACCAGGGCAGTGGTGGAGTCCTCATCCCTGGAGAGATTTAAAAGCCACGTGAGGACATGGGTGGCTTTGGCATTGCTGTGGGAATGGTTGGACTCAGTGACTGTAGAGAGCATTTCTGACCTAAATGATTCGATGATTCCATGATTCCGTAACTGATTCTGGAGAATTGTGCCAGGTTGATGTCACCATTCCAGCAGTTCCCTGTACTGATGTGTCACCCTCACCCAGCCCTGCCCTGCCTCAGGAGCTGCTCCATGCCCAGGCTGGGACTCCCACCCAGGCACGTCTCTCCCCCAGCGCCTGAGCGGCTCTGAAATAGAAACGTAAAAGGCGAAAGTAAGAAACTTTGTGCTTGTTGAGTCTAAAAGAAAGTCTGTTTGTGTGTGTCTCTCCCTTTGTAACAGAAGGAATGTTTCTTATGTTTCTGTCTTCAGACAGTTGGCACACATTTCATCTCAGCAGCTGCTTTCTCTTAAAGTGCAGTAGAGTGTAGGACTGTAGTGACACTAGCATTAATACTTCACATTCTGCTATCATATGCTGTCACTGTGAAATATGGATCTAGGTTACATGTGTTTGCAGACTTTGTACTGCTGAATTATGAAAGCTGACTCCGTTGGAGGATTGTGTTGTATTCAGAGACTGTGAACTGAACAATAAATGAATGCAGGCAGAGACTTGCAGTCATAAGCAGTATCCTCCTTTTTGGCCTAATTGAGACAATAGCTTTAAAATGCAGAATTGCCAAATAAAACTTCGCTGTTGACTTAGGTAAATATATTTAGCAGGCATTTAAATATGTCTCTTGTGGGCACCTTTTAGTTGTTATCCTCAACCTTGTTTAAATATTATTTTTAAATCCTGTTCTTCTGAATGGGATGAATTACTGCAGATGAATAAAGTGGATTACAGAAAGTACTACTGCTGCATGCCAGAAGAAATTATTGGGAACAATTAGTTATGTTGCTATCAAGCATTAGTGTGTACCCATAAATATAACTCTGCAATTCTTTTTACATGTCTGAATCGCTATATGAGGGGTGAGGAGCTGCACTTCATTTATTTCTAAATGTATAAAGTTAATACAGATGTAAATATCAGCTAAAATGTCAGGAATCCTTGCACATGGGAACATGGGGGAGCCAGTCCTGACCCTGCTGAAGTCACCTGAGGCTGGGCAGTATCTAAAGGGTAAGCAAAGCTGCTGGAATATTGGAAATATTTTTAAATGAAAGCTCAGCATAAGGAGTTACTGGGGAATCTGCAAGCAGATCTTAATACAGGCTCACGTACACAATTATTGTGCTGGAAATGTTAATCAGTGTATTGGTTAAACTTGGATTTCTTTGGTGCCTGAAGATCTGCCAGTAAATTATTTTATTTCTTAAAATCAGGTATCCATCATTTCAGTGATAGAGTCACTGATATCATTATACACTGACAATTAAACTTTTAGTTGATTTTCCATGTACAACCACTGATGGTCAGGAATCAAATCCAGGTGCAGAAGTCTGGAATCCAGTGTAACACCCTCCATTTATTTTCAGTTTTTACCTTTGAATATCAGTGTGTACAAAAGGACGGAGTGAACAAACAAAACATATATATATATATATATATAGGTAGCATTAAGTTACATAGATGATAAATGGCCTTTAAACTGCCTCTTGAGGAACTTCCAGTGTTAAAAACCCGTAATCAGCATCTTTACCATGAATGGTCTGATGCTCAGAATAATGTTAGAAGGGCTTTGGACAGTGTGGAAAAAAATGTTTGATCTTGCTGAAGTTGCCTGTGTGTTTCAGTGCTTTGCATGCGTGGGGTTTGTGTCATCTACCCACGGAATGTGAAGTGCTCGCTGTCACAGCTCTTCCCGTGTTAGTTTTGATGGTTCTTTTGTATCTGGTTCTCAAGTGGGAAGGTGGGGCTGTATCCTCTCTCAGCAGTGCTGTTCCTGTGCTTCCCATAACAACCTTTCTATTGTCCCCTCATCCCCTGGCTTCTTTTAAATTGCATCCAGGTTCATGTGAAGTTTAAACGTGCTCGTCAAGGATTGTCCTGGGCTCGAAACCACGCACTTCTGGTTCTGTGCTCTGACAGGGCATTGTTCAGCTGGTTGGAAAGAGGTGAAACACATAAACAATTTTAACAACAGAATTTAACCTGTTAATGAGACATGCAGGAGGTAGTATCTCCATGCTCTCTCAGAGCCCCAGCTATGTGCATAATAAATCATGATGGGTTTTAGGTGCTCACTCATTTTTGGGGCAGCAGGCAGCTGTGTCATCAGTCTTCTCTTCTTTGCCTGTCTTCTCACAGCCATTGAGGGTTTTTTATTCTGTAGAAACTTTGCTGTAGTGAGGTTTATTTTTTCATACAGGGAAAATAAAATGCTAATAAATTTCAAATTTTCAATCATCTACATCTATTTTCCTGTCAATGTGAAGATAATTTTCTTAACCTGACAGATCTGTGGCTTTTTCTCATTCAGAAGAATGAGGATAATATGTTGATGTTCTCATAAACAAGACCATTTTGTAGTTCATTGCTTTTATTCATCTTTCTAAAATATATTCTTGTATTTGTCAAAATATTTCTGTGGCATGTGACAGAAGAAACATCAGTAGAAACAGGGTGAACAGCATAATTTTCTGAAGTTTTTGGTGTCTATTTGTAAAATATCGAGTAAATCTACTATTAAATGTATAGAAAACTCCCCTGGGGTAGATTATTGCACTGGTCAGAAGGCAGAGTTGATGTACTCCACCTCTAATTGATACAGTCTCATAGTTAAATTGCACAGCTTTTAGAATAATACTCACAGCAGCATTTACCAGCAAAACAAAACTGTCACTTTTCTGTGGGATGATGGTGCAACAATTACGCCTAAGTTATGCCTACGAGGGGGAATGGCCTTAAGATAAAGGAGGCAGATTTAGATTAGATCTTAGGAAGGAGTTCTAAGGGTGGAACGAGATGTACTTCAATGTCCCTTCCAACCCAGACCATTTGGTGATTCTAAGTGACATTATTTATCAGGACTTTTCAGCAGGGAGCAGTTCCTTTGGTTTAACACACTTAAGCTGTATAATTCTGTGCATTTTATAGTATTAATTGGAGAAACCATAAAAGCACCATGACAGCCTGAAACATTTCTCTGGCATCCACCTTCTGGTCAGCTCTTCCTCTACCAGAGTTTGTGTTGTGACCTCCCTTCAGTCACCACCTTTGCAACAGGGCAGCAGTGAAGATGCAGAGGTGCTGCAGGTCATGCAGAGTTCTTCTGGCTGAGGGAGGGGATAAATGAGGAATTGAGATTGAGGGCTCTGGGACTGTGGATGTTGATGGGGATGTGTCCTCAGAGCTGCCTACATACTGCCACTGCTGATGGCAGCATATGCTACAAATACACCACGAGGCAGCAATGTAAGGCTGAGACCTAAGAAGTAAGAGCTTGCCTTGTGAGGTGGTTGTGGGTTTTTCTGCCTTTGAGTTATTCTGGCAGATTTACACTGCTGCTGTTTGCTTTCTAAAGTTCCTGACCCCTCCCAGGGTGCTGGACCTTCCATGTCTGACTGGGAGGTGCTGGTCTTCATCAAGCCACATGAATGTAAAGATCCCCTCAGCTCCTTTAATCATCAGAAATACCCTCAGAGCTAAACTAGCACACAGTTTTTCAGAGATTACTGTGTAATGCCCCAGAGACGTGATGAGCGAAGTTCTCAAGCCCCAAAGGACTGAACTATGAAACCACATTTCTAAACAGATTACAAGTATTTGTCATCAGCTGGTTTCCTACGAAGGATTGAGCAGCACTCCTTTACACGTGTGTGCTCATGCATGCCTCTGTGTGCACATACTTTTGAGCTTGTGGGAACCCAGTGTGCTCAGTTGTTTTATTTACTAATCATCAAGATTTTCACATTTCAAATGGGACCTATTTCTGGGGCAGTCTAAGCCAAAGATTGAATTTTTGAGACAGTCTCAGAGGTTATTTTTATCTTTCCCCCCCTCATTAGGGGCTCATAGTCATGGGAGAAACTCCTCAAATGCACAGACTATTGAGATAGTTCAAAAGAATTGAGCCATAGTGTCTGAGTCAGTACCAAAGTCAATTATTTAGGCAAGTTTATCAGCAAAGTGGATAAAGAAAAGAATCCCTGTGTTATTCCCCTCATTCCTCTGCTACATCAATTCACAAGGTAGCAATGCATGTATTTTGTGCCTTCCATAGGAATCCTAAATTTCTGTTAAAATCCCAACCCCACAGAGACATTTTTCAACCCATGTTGGTGCTCCTACATCAGGATCCTGCTTAGGTCAGTCTCAGAAAGGCAGTCGTATTCTTCAGATAAAGGTTTGTGTTACGGACACTGCTGTGTCCAGCAAGCATTTATTTTTTAAACTTTTTAAAATACAACCAGAAAGTGGGGCATTTATAATGCAGACCTAAAGGCTCTTCCCAGCATAACTGGGGTGAGTCCATTAAGCACATGAAAGTGTTTTAACTATGACATGGATTCCTTAATCCTGAAAAATAAGCATCTGATTCTGTCAGACTCCATTTTATTGATGAAGCCAAATTGCCAAGTTAGATGCAGCATTTGTGAGTTGCCTTAGTTGGGTAGCAAGTGTGCCATAAATCTTGTAACCAAAATAACAGTATAATATTGGGCTGAATACAGAGATTTTTCATTTTTTATACAACTCAGAGATCTTTCTTTCCTTATGACTGCGATCTGTTCCCTGTGAGGTATTTGGGTGCAGAAGGCTCAGAGATTGTTTCTGAATGGTTTCTTTGAGCAAACCATGGTTTTGTGCACCAGATCTTCATCTGACTTAAAGATCTGCAGATCCCTGTAAGCCAGTTACAGCAATTTATATCATCTGAGAATCTGATTTCTTCTTCCAGCCATGAAACACTATCCACAGACTTAAAAATGGCAAATTTGTTCCTCAGTTTTTCCAATGGCATGTGTTGGTGTCATCAATATCATAGGAAGAATCAAGGACAATTTTTTCCCCTCTGTAATTTGAAATAAAAGCTGGTGAATGACAGGCATGCAGGATAGTTTCAGAAGTAATGTTGAAACTTAACTTTGGTGAATGGCAAGTAGGACAAATGTGCAGTTATTATCTAGTTAATTAAATGGTTCATAAGAGTCAAAGTGTTTTAAATACATCATAAAATACAGGAGGTCAGAAACTTAAGAAACCTAGTAATTTAAATCAGTATTGAATAATAGGTAAATGAGGGTCCTCTTTTAAGGCACTCAGTCAAAAAATCCTCCTTTCAGGAGGATTGTACCTCAAATGTGAAAGGAGACTTGAAAAAGAGCCAGCAGAAAAAAAAAATGCAATTTTTTTTTTCGCACAAGGTCTGTGATTTCTGTTGCCCTATGATGCATAAAGGAAACTTGGAGAAAAGTTTTTTGTTTTATGATACTCATTTCTTTTTCACATTTTCACTGCTTTTTTTAATCTTGAAGATTGTAAAATGTTTAGGCTATTGCCACCCAAACACACAGAGGAAAGACCAGTGTGTGTTAAAGCATGTTCATCTCCTACACAGGACTCAGGGGGTATTGAGACAAGAGGCAGATCTGTCACCTGACTTGTTCCTATTTGTTAGCTGCACAAGATCAGCACTGGTTAATAAAGCAAACCCAATGCAAACCTCACCAAGAGCAGCTCTGCACTCAGTTACTCAGTTTTCACGTTCTTTTTCCTTGTGATAACATGGTCATTTCACTCCAGCTCCCCAGTCACCACGCATCCTCCTAGGACAGACAAGAGCTGAATTTCTAATGTGAAGAAGCATGATCCAAGCATGCTGTACATTAGAGGCAATAAAAAAGAAAACCTGCTGTTGTTTTTTTTTTAATTCTCTGTGCACCTTTAACATTTAAAAGAAAACTTTGGCTGTTTACAGAGTAGAGTTTTAAAGATAAGCTGCGTGGAGGTGTTGCCTTTAGAGATTTAGAGTATTTTCTTTTCTTCGTAGCATTCCTGTTCCTCCATGAGATGTTGCCGCATTTGTTCTGATTTTCTTAAATGTGTGATTTACCTTTGGAACTACATTTGGAGGTGGAATGCCACTCTGTTGTTGTAGCAAGATGGTATCTGAGTTTTCAAATATGTATGAAAACTGCTGTCTGAATCAGCACAAGAAGAATGTTTTATAACTGGGTGTATCAAAACTGATTATTCAAAATTTCAGTGGCTATTAAATAGAGAATGACCAAGAGCAATGATTAATTTACAGGTGTGGTTTAAATCAGCGCTCCATTTAAATAAATACAAATAGTGAAAAGGATGAGAAGAGCAGCTAACGAGAAAAGTACTCTTGAATACATAGCAGTAAGATGTTTTTCAATGGCATAGGTTTGAAACTTAAAAGAAGCTCGTGTGTCTTCATAGGGATTAAGTTTCACTATGCGCTGGCAGCGCTATTGTATTAGTGCAGTCGGCTACAACAAATTTATCCTGTGATGATACGTAATACAGAGAATCACCTTTTATCTCCCACTGAAAAATAAGCTCCAGCCGAAGCATCAGCAGCTCTGTGAACTCTGCTGGCGTGTTTGATACCTCAATGTTTGATTTCAGACTCAAAGAATAGATGGAGGTGTCTCTGGCAGTGCTGACGTGGAACCTTCTTCGTGTGCAGCTGAGTGTTCATCTGGACACCGTGTGACTCTGTTCTCCTGTATTTAACTACATGGCAAAGGCCTTACTCGTTCTGCTCCACAAGAGCCAGCCAGGAGTGTGAACACACAGTCTTTAGAGCCCAGAAAAGCCCTTCAGAGGTCAGTGCTGTCTGTGCTGTCAAGAGGCAGCTCGAGGACCTGCCTGGATCATTATGGTGATTTTCATCCAGGCAGGACAGGCAGCGTGCAGTTGATTTAAGAAATGGCTCTTCCCAAGCCAGAGAGACGTGCAGCTGTGTGGTGAGGTGGCCACCACAGCAGGACACAGTCATTGGGTGATTTTCTCTTTGGCTCAGACCCTGCTCTGTGGTCCTGTGTCCATTGATTCCAGAGCATGGGGCTGGAATTGCAGTTACGGATGTGTAATTGAATATTGGAGCATGCAGAGGCTCATGGTTAGACTGGGTGCAACCCTTTTCCTTGAGATCTTCACCTTCTCAGCTTCCATTGGCTCTCCACCAAAACACATCCACAATTCCCAAATCCATTCTCATTTGTTGGAGTCAGGTCCAGCTACATGGCTGGCTGTGTCTGCCATCCTATCCCCTTGCTCCTACTGCTCTTCTCTGTGGAAATCCATTTTCTTTCCTCTATGAAAAACACATCAAAAAATGGTGGAAAGTAGGCACAGGTCCTTTGTGGTGGAGAGCTGTTGGAGGTAGAAGAGGATGTTGCAAGTTCTTCCTGTTTCTAGGTGCTAATGTAAATCTTTTCCATTTTTGGTGAAAGCAGCTCTTTCATGAGTGCCCGGTTCAAAGGAAGAGGAGCTGGTTGGGATTTTTTAACACAGAACTAAATACTAAAAGATTTTTTAAGCACCTCTGACAGGTGAGTTTTATGGAGCTTTGTTAGTGTCTGTTAGATCAGGACACCCATAAATATGCTAGTCCTGCTTTTTAGAGGAACCTAATGATAGGTGTGGCTGTACATTCCAAAATTTGCATCCCAAATGCAAGTTTATAAGGTCTGTTACTACAAAAATATTGTGTGTCCATATCCATCTTAAAAATGCTAAAATATTTTTGAAACTTTAAATATTTTGTGTTCATTAGGAGACCTTTGGTTTTTAAAAGAAGCTTTACTGAGCAGAGCTAAATTTCATATTCTCGTGTCTTATAGTAACAATAGTAATGCAGAAGCATAAAATATTTGGAGTAGAAAATATTTTAGTAATACCTCACCTTAATCTTGTGAACTATTCTGGACATAATAGTTATTTAAAAAAAAAGGGAAATGAAGCACATTAGTAAAAACAGCAATGAGAAGTTTTTTGAACTCTTTTCTAATTGTTGTATTTGATGGAGATGAAGCTGTAAGGAGAGGGATTCTGTGGGGTTTTATACTCCAAGATCTCAGTATGACAGGAGTTGAATGCTGTCCTTCTGCACTAAGCGTATTTCCAAATATTTGGCAACTCCTGAGAATATGTAGGCAAAGCTGTGCTCTTTTATGGACTCAAGTAAGCTGTAAAATTAAATATTACTTTTACCAGTATCATTATTTTCTTGGCAGAGGAAACTAGTTACTTCAGTCCAAGGGTGTAGTTGCTCTAAATGGAGGAACTCAGATTTATTCCCACAAAGAGCAACAGATAGGCTTTTCTTTGGGCAAATGGGAAGGAGCATCAACCTCTCTACATCAGCAGTGGGGAGAAGGAAGAAAGTGGTTGCAAAAAGGGGTTCGTTGCCAATTCTTAGTGAATGTAGTGCATATCTGTAGAGAAACCCTCACTGGTAGAGCAACCTTTGGCTGCAGATTGAAAAATTGGAACATGTGGAGGAAAAGGGGTTAAAAAGGATGAATATCTTTGCACCTTAATGGGAGAACTATTTCTGTAATAGTATCAAAGATAAACCAGTGTATTATGAACACTAAATGATAAAGGGTGATAATATGCCATTCTTGAGACTTCTTGGCTCTTACCTAACACATCAGAAAGTGATTGTTGAATTTTAAATAGCCATACAAATGGATGACATAGAAATTTAACTTTGCTTTGACCTTATTCTAATTCACAAGATGACTGCAAAATGACTTTGTTACATCTGAATGTATGCTGGATGCTAAATCACTCCAGAGTATAAAATCTTTGTTTTGGCATAATGTTGATGCATAAACATTTGTACCCCATACTAACCCTATAAACATCACAATCCATCAGTACAATTACAAAAAAGATTGTTTGTTTTCACACTTAAAGCAGACATGAAATAGAGTGTCCTTAACTTAATCACCACCTTGATTTACCACATTTGCATATATTTGCATATTAATTGGACTACAGATTAAAATTGGTTTTGTAATTTTAATTAAGTGTCCACAAAGGTAAATGATTAGAACTGTTTAAAATACATTCTGACATAAATAGCAGTAAAAGCTTTTGTGATGATGTTTTTGTGGAATTACATTCAGAAAGTGGCCTTTTTATGATAGTAATTTTAATCTTAAATAGAATTATACAGTCAAACAGAACTGTGGATTCATAATCATTTTTTCAAGATTCATTTAATATTTTGCTGATTTGCAGCACTTGATGAAAATGTACTGTAGGTTTAGTTGATTGCAAAATTGGGCCTGTAGAGCTGATAAACTGAGGGTTTAAACCCTCAGTCTTTATATTTGCCTTACTCATTTCAAATGTGTTATGTATCCATATGTAGACAAGGGCTGGGGTTTTTTTTCAAGTTGGGAAATATAAAAGCTGTCAGTAATGGATGATCTATCGCGTGAAGATGTAATCACCTCCATGGCCCATCTTCCTTCAGCAGAGATGGTGAAGCACGGGACGTTTCAAAGCCTTTTCCATAAATCACTGCAGGTAATAGAGGAATCATTCTTGGTGTTGTCAGGGGAGGATGAGCCTTGGAGGTAAAGCTGTGCTGTCAGGATTGCTCTGCTAGAGTCAGGGGGTGTTGATACCTGACCAATGATGTCAGCTGGACCAAAATGTCAGACTAAACTTAATAAAACCGAAGTATTTGTGGTTAGAAGGGCTCTAGGAACTGGGTTCTTAAAGCACCTCTGAGCCTGCCTCTTCCTTTGGAGACCAATTCATGCTTCCTCCCAACACTTACAGGGCACCAGTAAGGACAGGTTGTTAGCCTGGGTTGCCAAGGTGAGTTTTGCCTGCCTAATGAATTGGTAAAAGGTTTTTTATTATATTCCATAACTTTCCGGTTTGTGAGCAGCAGGCATTCATTAGGCATTAGACCATCTTTTGGTTATAAATAAAATATCCAGTTTATGTTTTACAGTATTAGTTTACTGCTTGGCTTATGAGACAAAATAATAAAGTAGCTGTTGGTTTTGGTTTGGGAGCGGATTTGGTGAGTGCAGCTTTAAAAGAAACAATATTTAACTTTAAAGTTAGTGGAATTTAACAGTATAGCAGCTTTGCCTGCTTTTAAGAAAAGAAAAGGTTGGTGAGAAGTCGGTAATGAATTCACATCAGGCTCTTTTCTAATTTTCTTCATAGTTTTGAGCTGTTCTTAAGATTTACGCTGTTCCTAATTTCATGTAGTTTATGTCCTGTGTTTGAACCCTGGCCATTTACTACCTTACTGTCTCCTCAGTGTACATTAGGGAAGAAGAAATTGAGAAACAGTATACTTGGGTCTCGTCATGCTTCACTGATTTGAAATAATTTTCCTGTTAATGGCGTATTTAATATTTCGTTTTCCTTCTATCCGTGGTAATGCTTTCAAGTGAGAGTAATAAAACTTTTGGAGCGTTCCTGTCTGGGAGACATGACATCGTTTTTTGTGTTGTATTTAAACTCCAGCCTAAGTAGGCAGAGTAAATTGCAAGTCAGATCCACTGGGCTAATAATATATCAGAAAACAGATTTCTTATCATGCTCTTACATAAAGTACAATTATTTCTCAATCTGTTATTATTTAGTGTCTGTTAAATATTATCCTGATGTGCTTTTAGATTTCTGTGTATGTAGTGACTAATTTCAGTGTCAAACTGGTTTAGGTTCCTCATCTCAGGAGCATTGCAAAACGCATTTTAAAAGCCAGATCCAAAGCTCAGTCAATGCATGAATTCCTTGTGTTAAGGCTCAAATTTGTATTAATTGAAGCTGTGGCCTGGGTGAGAACTGCTGGTAGATTAAATCTGGAAAAAGAGCTGTGATAATATTAGTTTAAAAAAAAAAGCAGAAGAATGGAACAGTCATTGAATGAAGCATCGAGGAACAAACCTGCCAGACAAGTGCCATTATGATTTTTCAAATGGGCATGTAAGCTCGATGTCTCGTTAGATTAAATTGTTATGGATGTCCATCCATCTGTGGAAAAGATGGTTATTTCTAGTTAGGGCATTGCCTTCCCTTTCTCATGCGTATCTCGCTAATACCAATCATCCCCGTGTCACCTGAGGAGCAGAAAGCTGAAATGCATGTCATCTGCAACTGTTTTGGGGACGTTGTTTGAAAGTTGAACCTCGCTTTCAATCCAGCTCCGTTCCAACCATAATTGTATTATGGAAACTCAATCATCCCTGAATTTGGGGAGCCAGCTTTGAAGTGGCTGGTATCAAATTTTTTTTTGAGATCTGCTTAAGTTTAAAAAAAAAAAAAAAAAAAATTAAGGGCTTAAGCACCGTTGGTTTTTAATGAGACTTGAACTTCTGAGTGCTTAAGTCCATTGTGAAGCTGGAAATTAGGCTCTGAGGATACTTGGTTCTTTAGGGTTCAGTTTAGACACCTGATCCCACATCATCTTTCTTTGAGAAGAAAAGCATTGGAAAATGTGTTTCTCTGCAGAGACTGGTTTTAAAAGTAGATCTATTCCTAAAAAAAACCAGACTGGTTACTTGCTTGAAAAAAATCGTCTTCCTCTGTTGCTGCCTCTTCAACCCAGTAAAAACCAGGTAGTTTGAAAACACCTATTTGAGGGCTAGCACACCTGTCCCATTCAGGGAGGAGCTGCTACCACATTAAACTACGTCCTTCTCATTGCAGGCCAATAAATTTGGCTCATTATGTGTCTTCTCTCAGTTGTTTGAGACTATAATACCCATTTGCCCCTCTCTTTTAAATCACTTTTCCAGCAGAAAGTTTTGTATTTTGGGTGGGGGATGTGTCCTATTCACAGTAGTAAGTTGGGAAATGTCATTAAAAGAAGCATAGAAACATTTAGTTTGGAAAAACCTTCCAAGATCTTCAAGTCCAACCATTACATGTAAGGAGATGGAAGCTACTTCAGTTTTCTTTCCACTGAAGAGCTGCATAACTTTGGGCAAAACTCTTCCCCTTCTTCACTTACCCTACGGTTGAAATGGGGCTAATAAGGCTTATAATTTGTATGCTTAGTATGCAAATTGGCAAAGTAAAGCATGCTTAAAAAATGGCCAAGGAACTTGGAAAGCTATTTTTCCTATTAAATCTGAAAAAGGAAGAAAGTTGCAAAACGTGGTCATCTAATTGCATCTTCACCAAGCGTGTGGTCTAAGTGCAAATGTGACTCCAGTGTATAATCCCTTCAGAAAGTCTATTTTGCCCCAAGAGGAATGGGAGCACACTCAGCAGACTGCAGGAGGATGAGATGCTAGCAGCATTTCTTTGCAGCATAATTGCAGCCTCAATGAACCATGAATCCAGCCTAATTAACATAACTGGAACCACAGCAATCATGCTGCCATTCAATTTAGGTTTGGAACATTCCGGTGGAGTGTCACAATTCGGCTGTTTATTGTTGAGACGCTGTGGAGAAGTGTCCACTTGCTTCCTTGCTGCTGCCTTGGTGAATTTTTTATTATTTCAGGGGAACTAAGGAACTTCAGAAATGGAAGACCATTGGCTTGATGGTTCCATTACTGAATCTACAAATAACTCTGTATTGCTTCCTGTATAAAACTGCTTAAACTATTTCATATACTGTAAAACTCAGGATAAAAGTACCAATTTTTCAAGTTAGACACAGGTTCTGAATTGTTATAATAATTAGCTAATTGTTATAATAATTGTAGCTAATGGCAAATAATTCTGGGACTATTTTGAGTTAAGGACTACATTCCCAGAATATTAAAAATAGTATCTATTACTCCTTGTAATCACTATACCTAAGAGAAACCTTTTATTAGGAAAAAAAATTGATTCTTTTACTGTGTTGCTCTGTAAAAAATGTGTTTTACTGTTGCTGTTGGTTGTGCTGCAGTAAGATCAGGAAGCCACAGAAGTAGATCAGGTACCACTGGTCTTGGCATTAGGGCAAAATAACCACTTTTTTGGGCCAGAGAAGCCAAGGGGCTACTGAAAATTGCAGTAGGTGATAAATTGGGCCTGAAGATGGAGAGACAAGGAGGCTTCCTGCATCTCTTGGCCATTAGATGATGGTCCTTAGTGCTGGCACCAAAGCCACTTCTAACTGATGTCACAGGTTGGATGGGTGAATCACGGTCATTCAGCTTAGAAAAAGTGCTATAAGATCATTGAGGCCAAATGTAGTTTGGAAATTCCAGAAAAATACTCCAAGGTGGTTTTTTGTTTTGAGAATTCTTTGTCTTGTTTGAGTACTCTTTGATTTGTTGCATTTTCCTTAGATGTAACTTCAGCCCTTTCCACTGATTCAGAAAATTCTGTATTCCTGTTGACTCCCAGACACTGAATTTCCAATTTTTCATCTTTTTTTTTTTCCCTTGACGAAGTTAATCTCAGGAAGTGAATTCTTACAATTTTCACTCTTAAGTATCTGAGTATAAATTTATCATTAGGGTACTCAAAGCCTTTTTTAGTGAGCTGGTGGCTTGCTTATCTAGCTTTTTGCAAGTTATAACTTAAAATTAACAGTTAATTATAATGAGAAGTGCCTGTTGTAGACTGTACCCTCTAATTTTGCATTTATCTGTGATTAACATCCTGTGTATAACTCAGAGCAGTCTACAGACAACATGTTGTATTATTATTGAATAAGAAAGTGAGGAAATCTGACTTTCCACAGTGACTCTTCTTCACTCCAGCCTCTGAACAAATCCCACTGGCTGTGGGAGGCTCTGGGAAGTTCTCTGTCATCAATCTGGGTTTTAGGTGTTGGTTAGACATTCCCAGGAGGCTTAGTACATGTTTTAGCTGAGACTCTCCAGTTAAACATTTATTGAAGGTGGGGTCAATCAAAGGGCTGGCTGCAGTCGAGGAAGAGCTGAAGGAAGTGCAGAGAATAGCTCAAGTGGTTGGTTCCTGGAAGAACTGAGTCTGTGATTCATCCCTTCGGAAATGAAGGAGGAGAAAGCAGTGCCAGTTAAATATCACAAGGGGTTATGATAAACATCCAAACGATGGGGAGAGATCGCGGTCTTTCAGCATCTTTATTCCCTGCAGCTGTGATGTGTAAGCTCAGGAAGATGACTGAACATTGATACTTTCAGAGTTCAATAGGCACGCTTGTTATTGAAGGCAGTTACTGAGAATTGACAGAAGAAACTATTTTTGAGGGGAGTTTCCAAGTAGAGATCATATTTCTAGTTTAGTGTGCAACAAACCCAGGATATTTGAATGGTTGTCAGATCTGGGGGAAAGAGAGAATAACTTCTCTGTGGTAAAATATTGCAAAGGAAATAATCAGTCTCCTTCAGAACCAGTATTTTTTATTGTTTGTAGGTGCAAATTCAAAAGTGACTCAGATCAAATGTGTCAGAAGTAATTTGAGTGTTTGGGTTTTTAAACCTAATGGCGCTGTTTCCACAAAAACTCCTGGCTGCTTTTAAAACATTTATATATACTTTTCTGCCTTTTATACAAATTCATGAAATAAGGTCCTTGAAGACACTGAAAAATTTAAGCTGGTCATTCTTGCTGAAGTAAATTGATGAAAAAAATGTTAAGAAAATACTTCTGTAGACAAATGCAGCCCTTTCCTCTCTATGCTGTTTGAAGATGTGTTCAGGCTGTTTGAGTGCAAAATAATGGCAAATTTTCACCTTTGATATCTGTCACTGTGTTCCTACTTTGAGGTTATTTTTTTAATGAGTCAGTGCTAGGCACTGAAGAAGTAAATTAAGGAATATTTTAAGGAGAGGTAAGTAAAAAAAAAACCCAAAATTGTTCATGAAGTCTTTGTTCCGTGTGCCTCACAGAGGGAGCTTTAGTAGAGATGGGAAAGAGGAAAAGCCTTGGGTAAATGGGAAAAGAATGATTGAAAACTAAGGGCATGGTGATGACCAGACGGAAAAGGAAGCTGAAATTGTGTTGTTTTGGGGACTGTGACCTACTGCAGTGACTGGTGAGCCCCTTTAAGTGAAGAAATGTTCCCAAATATCCAATCCAAACTTCCCCTGACATAACTCCTCTCATCTTTTCACTTTTTACTTTGGGGCAGAGCCCGACTCCCCCGGCTGCCCCCTCCTGTCAGGGAGTTGTGGAGAGCCAGAAGGTTCCCCTGAGCCTCCTTTGCTCCAGGCTCAGCCTCCCCAGCCCCAGAAAAATGGGCTCTGAGACACGAACCCCAAAGCCTCTGGCTCCAGTCTCTGCTCCAAGCAATCTTCTGAGCATCCAAAGGAGCACAAACCCTATTAAAAAAACAACAAAACAGGACTTTGATTAATTTTAAGGTGATTGCCTCTAAAAAGACTCTGAAAATGGGTTTTCAATTAACAGTCTAGTCTACATAAAAGGCACATATTGATGAACATAGTCCATGACTTTTTGCTCAGTCCCATTATTCTCCTCTAATTCATATGCAGAAGCTGAGATTTCCAGTGGTCTCACTGTTTACCAAAATCTGAGGGACTTAGAGGTTAATGTTTTTCTCATTTTCTGGTGAGAGTTCCATCTTCCCTTTTCTTCACAAAGAACAGTAAAGGAAAAGGAGGAACTTGCTTCCAGAAAGCACCCAAAGGTACTGATGATCCATCAAGAATTAGCTGGATGCTCTTGTGAGAGCTGGAAATTCCCTAATACTTTCTTGGCATAAAATTCTTCTGAATATCTGACAGCCAGATGTTTTCCCATTCATATTCCAAATTATTTTCAATGCCAGATCTCACTGATTGACAAATTCGAGTTGCCCATCCTGCAAAATGCAGAATGATATTAGTACAAACAAGGTTGTGAGAATCAAAGGTGATACAGTGGCATAATGAAAAGTAAAACAATGTTCTTTATGCTTATTCATGTGAATACTGGTGGGACAGCTCTTAGATTAATCATACAGCCCTCCTTAAATATATCTGATCATGAACCTTACCTTCAATCAGAGCCAGTTATATTAGAAGAGCTGATTACACTCAAATTGTGGAGAGGATTTTTTTTCCCACCAGAAATTGCTTCTGTATAAAAAAAAAAAGAGGCGTA
This sequence comes from Pachycephala philippinensis, assembly GCA_013397055.1. Classification (NCBI taxonomy): domain Eukaryota; kingdom Metazoa; phylum Chordata; class Aves; order Passeriformes; genus Pachycephala; species Pachycephala philippinensis. The sequence continues at coordinate 786,950 of VWZT01013087.1, forward strand.
TTTTAAGAATTCTGACTTCAGACAAATAATCCAAAATTGATGCTTGATTGAACCAAAGAACCAAACACAATTTATTGCTTGTTCAAAATTGTAGTGAAAATACTACCCTTCTGTTTGAAGGACCTCCTAAAAATATTCCAGTGGTTATTAGTGGTGACTTGAATCAGTTGGAGGTATGGACATATTTGGTATCAGAACAAAAAAGAAGCACTTAGTATTTTTAAACCCCTGAGGCTTAAAAATCACACAGTGTTGTTATATTTGATGTGGTACATCAAACTATTTGTCCAAACTTCTTCTAAAAGATGTAACTATATCTTTCCAGTCTGTAGGCTTGCTATACTATGAGTATTTATTAAATTTGTCTATTAATTTATTCATTTGTATGATTTTAAGCCTTCTCTTCTTGGTAAAGCATTTTTTCCTTGATGCATTAACATGAATAAATCCCTATATAGAGCTGAAGTTCTTGAGTCCACGTTGCCCTGAGTGTCACAGTGGGTTGGGTTTTCTATTAGTGAAGGACCTCAGAACATGAAAGTCCAGCTCTGTGCAGGGGCTCAGATTAGATCTGAATGCAAGGAAAAGCAACAAAGGTCCACAGAATATCTGGAATCTGCAAATACTTCCTGTGCTTAACCTACACTTTCGTTGCGTGACTGTAAAGAACAGCAAATCTTTGTTCTTTCCCCTCTCAGTTCCCATTCAGTCAGTTCAGAGACACAGGAGAAAGGTTTTGGGGAGCAGAGCCGTTATCAGCCTTCCTACAGTTTGCATCTGATTCTGTCAACAGTGAGTACACCAGACCCAGGAGCTTACAGCCACTTTTAAACATCAAAAAAGTTCTGTAAAAACATATAAATATATATATACATATATAATTAATATAACATATAAATCAATACGACCAGAGATTATGAGTATGAAGTTACTTTATGCCTTTAAAGTTTAGCTCATATTTGAGTTAGTAAGAGTCAGAGCTCTGTTTTTGGGTTCGTAAGGGAATTACATCTGCCTTAGGTGGAGAAAGAGCAAGAGTTTATCTTGCTAAGATCCCAAAATGTTCCAAGTGGAGTAATTAGACTTCTAGAAGGTCACAGAATAATTTCCTGAGTTGGAAAGACCCACAAGGGTCAATGAAGTCTATCTCCTGGCCCTGCACAGGAGAACCCCAAGTCAGTCAGGCTCACCCATTTATGAAAACATTTCTTGGGTATAGAATCCAGGAGGTTCAACTAGTCAGCTTTATTTAATAAAAGGTTAAGAGGGTCTCAGAAAAGCCTCTCTTATCCTCTGTGCCTGCCAGGAAGGTGTTGGTGGATCTGTGCACAGGTAGGCTTGCTGACCATAGGTTCAGTGATACATATGTAGAGTAGAGAAGGCTAAAGCCTACAATTACTTGGAGCTGGAAATGTGGAGAGAAAAATGGTCCATTGCTTCTCACAGCTCAGCTCATGTGATTTCAATCTGGAATAAATTAATAGACTAATCCTGTTTGTGGATCATCAGCTGCAGAGGTATTGTCAAAGAACTTGTGTCCCTATTCACTGGAACACCTGTATGTAAAGGCACGTCATAATTGTTCAGGCACGCTGAATCAGACTTCTCTGCCTCAAAACAAAATAGCAAATATAAATATATGGAATGTCCCAATCATCATGCTTATTCTTTTCCTCATCTCAACAAGGTTGCTGTTTTGGCAAACCCTTGTGAAAGCAATCCACTCTTTTCAGTTAAAAGCCATTCATGTGGCGACAAACCACCGTTCTTCCCTTTATATCTGCATTCATTCATTTAAACTCCACAGCTTTCCAGCTTACTTCTTGGATTTATAGCCAGCTGGCTGCTGTGTGTAACATGAACATGTTCTGACTGTGCATGACACGTTTTTATCTCGTTTAACCCATAATTGTCGTGTTCACTCCAGGCCACAGCTCACCTGTGGGTATTTAACATTGACTGTGCAAGTTCCCAAAGCCATTTCCACCTCCTCGCCTCTGACAATCTGCTGTTATTAAGTCAAAAATAAAGCTCAACCCCAAAACAACCAGCCAAAACCCCCTCCTTGGAACAGATTTGGATAAAAGGAATATGTTCAAGATGGTGGGCCGCAGCTGAGGCAGCTCCTGCAGGATTAGTGCCCACTTTTTGGCATTTAAAATAAACTTTGGAATGACTTTTTAACACGAGCGCTTTAATAGCAAGTGAGGAGGGGGTAGTAAGGTAGGGAAGGACATGAATTTTTTTTTTCTTTGATTGCTGATTTTTCCAAAGTTAGTCTGATAAGTGATACTTGTGTATTAGCAGATTTCTGCACACATAGAAATCAAAGTCAAAGAAATTCAATGGAAATGAAATGCTGGAAGAGCTGCCCTAAGTTACTGAATCATCAATGAGAAGCTTCCATTCAAAGCATGAATATTAAAATTTGTTAGCATACTTCAGCTTTGTAGGAAATACAATATGTTATTATTTTTTCTTTATGCAACACCACTGGTTGCTAAAAGCAGCAATAGAACCATTAATTAATAGTAGTAGTAGTAGTCCTGGATAATGTCATAATAAGCAATACAACATATTAAAGCACATTAATTCTTGCCAGCTATCAGGAGGAACTTTTAGGTATTTGAAAGGCCCATTAGGTTTGTTTACATTCTGCGTGGAAGCTGGTATGCTTTGGCAGGGGCTGAACCACTCTTTAGTACTTCACTCCAATGGTGTTGAATTTCCTGACTGTCGTGCACAGTCAGTAATATATTGTCACCACTTCAGGGCAGCCTGACTCTCCAGGACAGAGGGTACAACCCAGGCCAGGGCATTCCCCGAAGCTAGGGTGTCTTTGCTGCCATAAAACTGAAAATAACTGAAATTATATGTAACAGAAGCGATTTTCCACAATGGAAAAGGTGGTCAAGGAATCAAACCCATGCCTTCAGGTGTATTAACCTAACAGAGCAACAAAAATGTGCTGGGCTTTAAATTGCACTAACAATCTGGAAAGGATTTTCCAACTGAAGTTATGTTAAGTGTTAATAGTGAAACCTGGGTGCTTTTTCCTTTGATCTCTCCTTGAGCTCATATAGAATAATAGGATCAAAATAAAATGCCGTTTATATGAACACCTTGTTCTTTTGATCTCGGCACCAAAAATTTTGTCTGCAGCTACAGCCTAGCAAACAGTGCATCTGCTCCTTTTAGCTGGGCCTTCTAGTTATCATAACTTTTAATCAGTGGTGTCACAGCCAATTTTCTGTGCAGTTCATGAACTTAGTCGTCATCTTTGCCCTAAGAATCTTTAACTACACTTTCAGAAGAATTTAAAATAAGGTATACAGGACCTGTAAACTATTGGCTTCTGGTTGGTTGTGCATATGCATGTTGAATGTATGATTTTAACATCTGTATGCTGCAATGTTTCAAAGTAAAGAGTTAGTTGTTTTAGGAGCACTTGGGCAAAACTGCTGAATTAGTGTAGGCTGAATGAGAGAGAATGTTTGAGCGGGAATGTTTGAGTTTGGGGTGATGGTGGTTTTCATAGGTGCTAGCTTCAGGATCCCTGCTTTTTCCATCAGGGAGGTGATGGGCCCTGTGATGTCTGGGTGGTAGCCAAGCCTGTCTCTTCATCACCCGTGTCTGCAGGAAAGAACACACAAGTGTTACACCTGGTGCTTATGGATCCCTTCAGTTTTATATCGAAGTCAGAGGGTTCATGGGTGAACATGAGCACCCTTCAGCTCTTTATTCCCCAGGGCTGATGGTCAGGAACGTCCCTTCGGAAGTCATTATTGCGAGTGCTTAAAGTAAAACCACTTCCTCACGCTCTTTCAAATCTCTTAGTAAGATTCATTCTCTTTGACTCCCCTGAAGCAGCTGAGCTGTTTATTCTGATGACTGATTGTGATCCCTGCTTTTGTTGTAACCTCCTAGAGCAGAGGAGCTGGGCACGAAGCACTGTGCCAAATGAAAGCAAATAAACCCAAGTCCTGCAGTTCACCAGTGTCGTAATTGCTGCTGCCCAGGAAGAGGGATTAGCAAGTGAAGAAACACTAGCTAGGAGAGATCCAGCGGCCAAGCAGAGTTTGGGGTGTCAAATGTCTCTCTCAAGCTTTGCATCTCTCCGTAATTTATATTTAGCTGCTAAGCTGGTGTGATAGAAGCACTCAGCTTGTGAGGAACACTGCTGGGAAAATGTTCAGGCTCTTGCTGAAATGGCTGCACTTGAGGTTGTGGCACATGAGCTGTCCTCCAGCAAGTTTTTTTGCAGACTTAGCTGGCTCTCTGCACTCTATCACAAGGCAGGAGTGTTCCAGAGAGCCATAACCATGGCTATAACCTATAACCCTCTTCTTATAAAGTAGTGCAGTGTTAATTCATGGTGTGCAATAAAGATGCTGAGCTGGTTTGAGCACCAGAAGCAGCGAGGATGTGTTTGTGCAGCACTGCACTGGGATTGAGGCATCCTGCTGGGATCAGGTCCCCACGCTAATGCAGCCACTCTGCCTCCAGTCCTTCCCTAAGCAGTACACAACTAATGCAGGGAAGTTTGCTGCTGTAGTTGTCCTAAAACGCAGTATCTGCCCAAATCTTAACTTTAGCAGGTTTTATGTCCCTGTTCATCTTCCACCAGTTCTCATTTCCTATCCCAGAATTCAGACCTACTTTTTTGCATCAATTAAAGGAAGGTTGTGGGACTCTTTGGCCAAGGAGTTGAAAAGCTACAAAGATTGGTAGTTTTCCTCCTTACAATAGGAATGTGATTGCCCTAGTTCTGTGGTTTGCATGAAACAAGTCAGCTCTGTCATGAAGTCAGTGGGGTACAAGTTAATACAAGGTAGTAAAGGAATAAAACAGCAAAGTCCACAGTCTTTTATGACAAAACCAGTATGATCCTGCTGCAATATAAGGCCCTGCTGTGAATGGTATTTTCTGATGCTTGGATAAGTGCAATTTACATATATACAAAGTGTATGAATAAAGTTATAAAAGTATACTTGGTATTTTACTTTTTTTTTCCCTTGAAAGTAATTTTCTATTGTTCAAACTTTCAGCTTTCACTGGTTTTGTTTCCAAAAACCCCAAAAGGAAAAGAAAATAACAAAAGTCCATAAAGCAAAAGGGATATGTTCTCATTTCAGTTCACAGAATTTCCTGCCTTTAAACAATACAAATATATGCCCTTGGGTTTCCAACGTGTTGGAAGGATACCGAATCCTTGAAACAGATCAAATTAAAAGCAAGTCCACTATAGCAACATCAAGTTGTAGCAGCGTGTCCAATAGATCTCAACAAGAATTTGTTGAGGGGGTTTTAACCACGTTGTCAAGCCTTACAAAATCCTAAACTGCTGAATCCATGAGTGAATAAACACTTAGAAACACCAAGTTCTAGGCTGAATTGGGCACAAGTAAAATCTGATGCTTAATTAATTGTTCCCTGTTCATTACAGGCCCCATTCAAAGCAGTTGTATTAAATATAACTTTGAAATGTATTCACAAACAGAGTGGACGTGGACACTTGGTGTGCAGTTTTTACTATCACTAGTAGCTCAGTGATTTTACAGAATTTTCAGGGACTGGGTGCCCAGGAATTCTTCTGGCACCCAGATGCTGAAAGCCAGATGATCAGGGATCATAGATCAGCATCGCTGTCATCCTGATTTATACCAGAAGAAGGGAGTCCAAGGGTTTTGTGGGGGTTTTTTCCCCCTGTAATGACACTGCTACTAGTACTATTAATATTTTTAGACCTTTTTGAAAAAAAACTTGATCTTTTCTGAGCAAGACTGGAGACTTCTGGTGTTTGAGCAATGAATGAGATTGTGACCTACTGTCAAAGCTGGGATTAAAACTTGGAATTTCCTCTAGTCCACGCTGCCTAGTTGAGATACAAATGCTACACATTCAAACTTCAGTTGTGGTGCAAAAGCAAAATGCAAATGAATGTAGTAACACATTTTCAAACGGAGGTCAGAGTCTCTGCATTAGCAGGTCCTGAGGGACAGAGCCAGTTGACTGGACCATCCAATTCGAATGCCCTGTGGCTGGGATGGTTCCACAACAGGCAAAAAAAATGCATTTTTCTTACTATTTGAATATTGTATTATTGGCAAAGTGTGGTTTAAATTTTGCTGTGCATACAATTATTATTTTTAATTAATTTCCCTAGCTTTTTTCAGTTAAACTTTCATGTGAAAACAGGCATCATTACTTACTTATTTCTTGGGGTACCTGAGAAAACCTTAAATAGTTCAGGTGAAGTATGTGTTTTCCTGAGAAACACACAGAAGTTTGCATTTGCGCCGGCGAGTGAATTATCAAAACCAGATGTAAGCAAGTGGAACATTTTACATAAATTTATTAAAATCATTATTTACCTGTAAGTTATAAGAAGGGCTTAGTTGCACTAGTTTGCTGCCAATATGTACTGCCAATAATCTGCCAAAAAGCAGCTTGCTGGCAAAATCCCTGAAATGGTTTGCTTATGATTGCACAGAACGTTACAACCCCGAGTCAAATGAAAACCTACTATAAACGAACTCTTTGATGGTGGATTCAGTGGAATATGGTATTGATATATGGTGTACAGTTTATATGGATTATGTATACTGTGCAAGAAATATGGATATCTATTAAGGGTAACATGATATGTAATCGGTTAGGACAGTTATTGTTTTCAGTGTTTGCTAGGAATAAGATCACAGGGTGACTGCTCCGTTCTGAAATGCAGATTATTCCCGTGCTGCCCAAAGCACCAGCAGGCCATTTCTCCAATTAATACAGAAAAGCTATTGAAAATGTAAAATATCTGACATCTATACAGAGTAATTTTAAAGGCAACTTTACTTCTAGGAACAATTTATACATTACATAAACTTACATTTTTCATCCAAGTATCATTTCGAGAATAGCAAGCCTAAATATTGGAGGCCATGGGGAAACATAATATTACGATAATGTTCTTTGGTGCGGTTTGGAAGGTTTTAGGAAACATTTGGAAGTATTTTTCTCATAAAGTCACTTAACTATTGAAGTGTTATGATAGCACTCCCTTCTGCATTGCGTATGTTGCAAAGCAGCCTGGTTACAGGGAACATTCATCCTGTAGATCCTGATTAGAAGTGGTTCCACAAAACAGGAAATTATATGTTATAGGATCCTGGTTTTAGTTTAATTAAAAAAAAAAATAAATAAATTCAGGTGTGATATCAGTTTTCAAACACCCATTTCCAGTTGTGTTCAGCAAGAGGAGATGCTGTATTGTGTAGAACTCTTCGTGAAATTTGCATTCTCTAAATAAGCACTTGAGAACTGAGCTAGTTTTTTTCTGTTTAAGGAAACACTAATGAACATGACCAATCCTTTAGAATCCTAAAGAGCCTTAAAAACCTTGCAGTTCTCAGAAGCCTAACTTTTTTTTCCCCATGGTGCAATTCATTCTTTTGAACTTCTGCAGAAGCAGAACTTAAGTCAACAATTTCTAAATTTCTGGCAGTTGTTATCAAGAGGACTCTTAGAGCTCCAAAATGACTGGTGTGTTTTGTGGTGTCGGTGCAGCAGATCTACATGGTCACAGTGTTTAATTATAGAGAAAATTACCTTTTTTTCTGAACTAGGAATTAATCCATGTATTCATGTCTTGCACAAAAAAACACGTAAGTTATTTTCACCTGCACTATAAAATATGTATTTTAGTTCATTGCCGTCTTTCTGAGGAGTTCTTTAATTATCACCATTCCATTTGTGGAGAATGATGGGCATAGAAATTATAACTGCACAGATTCTTGTATTTAGTGTGAAAGGATTTCAGGGAATTGAAGACGTGAAGTCAGAAATAATGTATTTAGGGTCAAACAGTCTCATTTTGATGTCAAAGAGAACTTTGCCTTTCACTTTGCCTGTTTCAGTGCAAGCTGGTGTTGAGCATGGATTTTGGGGAATAATTTTTGACACACTGGCACGGGGTGTCCTGAGCAACTGTGGCTGCCCCATCCCTGGAAGTGTCCAAGGCCAGGCTGGAGCAGCCTGGTCGAGTGGAAGGTGTCTCTGCCCATCACAGGGAGTTGGAACTTTGCTTTGAGGTCCCTTCCAACCCATTCTGTGATTCTGTGAATGAGAGTTGAAGAACACTTTTGTTAAAATCCTGGTCCTCTGGGATGAGGCTTTAAAGTGCACCTGGAGCAGGGTTCTCCACGTTAGAAATTCAGATGTAATATTGAGGGGAAAGTTAAGCAGTCAGTTTGAGCATCCTCCTTAGATTGACCTACAGATATGACATCTTAGAGCATAAAAAATAGGAGTGTTGTTTAATTAGAGTTAAATAGATTGGAAAGACAAGTGTAAATGTTAATTAGAAGTGGGAATTTTTGACAGTGTCAAATGTGGATGTTGGATATTGATGGACATCACATCGCTCAGAAATTATTTGGAAAAATAGGTGGAAGTTACAATTTGAGGAAAGAGACTTATCTTGTTGGCCTTCTCCCTTTACTATTGGAATCTCTCTTGCTTTCCTCATCTTCCTTCCCCACTTGAATGGACCAAGCTGAGTCCAAGCCAACTGCCTGTGGTTGGTCTGGATCCAGCCTCTCTTCTCCAGGACCACCTTTGGATCCTGCTTGTTAATCAGGCACCCACTGGAGTGTCAGGGTTGTCGCATTCAGCTAATTTGTTGCTAAAACAGCATTATTTTGGCTGTTTTGTCTGATATAAGTCAGACCTTGTGATATCCCTCCCTGATTTATCTGTTGTATAGGTTACGCACCAATTCTTCTCTCTGGCCAGGAAGGAAGATGTCCTGGTCAGCTTTAGCTCTCTCCCATGCTGTTGTTGTAATGTCTGCATGTGAATTCTCCATTCTTGACCTTTGGTGAGAGTTAAAATTTGACTGGATGAGGCTCTTGAGCAAACTGTCCAGCTTGATGGGCCTTCCAACCTCAGTGGTTCCCTGAGTTTCTCCTCTGTCTTGGAAAAGAGACGATAATGACCACACCTCAAATAATATTTCATATTTCTACATCTTGCAGTTTGCAAGCAGGGAAATCAGCATAAACCATGCTTATTGTACCCAGGAAAAGACACTTTCTGCTGTGGGAAGACAAGCTGAGCTGCAGACCTTGGATTTTCTTTTGCGATGCCCTTCCCAGTGCTTAATCTTGGCTCTGTTCAGTTTTCTTTCTGTTCTCTCTCTTTGCTCCTAATCCTTGTCCATGCTTATAAGCCCCTAATATTTATATGGCATTATCTGTGTTAGAGATTACTGCTGACAAGTAATCTCTTCCCTCTTCTGAATGAAGAATTACAGCCATTGCTGAAGATCAGAAAGTGAAATTAGATCCCTGAAAGTATGTGGCAACTTCAATAAACCCTAATATCAAATTCCCTGAATATTGGGGATCTTCTTTCAAGCTTTTAGGTTTGAACTGTAGTACAGCTTCGGGACACCTGACCACACTCAGCAACACTTTTTTTGCTGTAGGGCAAAATGGAACACTAATTGCAGAGGAAAAAAAAAAAAAAATTAAAAAATGAACTATGACTATTCGCCTAGTTTTGTCATTTCTTGCAATCTTTTGAGAAGTAGCTAAATATAAACAGCATCAGTTTTACTGTTATCAGCTGATTCATAATATTAAAGATAAAAATATGAATGTATTATTTTATATATAAATAAGTCAAGTATATACTAATGGAGTTGCTGTCTGTTCCAGTTTGGCACCCAAAAATCTGCTTTTTTTTTTTTTTTTTTAATTTTTTTTTTAGACCAAAATCAGCAAAATTCTTGATTTTTGA
>VWZT01013087.1:804610-822110 GCA_013397055.1 Pachycephala philippinensis
AAAAAAAAAAAGAGGGAAAAAAAAATATCAAACTCTTAATACTATTGTGTGCCCATAACCATCTGTCACTGCTAGCCTGGAGATGAGAGGAAGATTACGAGGAATAAACACTGAGCCGCCGAGCATTGGTAAAGCCTTCGGGCAAAAAACTCTTGTGGGGACATCAAAGACATTCTAATTCCGAGGCAGTCAAGGATTACAGTGTGTAACCTGTGCTGACAACAGATAAATGACTGGCAATATTGTGCCAGAGCTGTTGGGTCCTGCATGGAGTACTGATGATGATGATGATGATGATGTTATCTTGCAGAATGGACTCTGCTGGGATAATTTTATGATAAAACACTTTTTTCAAATGCCACTGGGTCCAGGCAGGCATTTACTAGCTACGGGGGCAGCAATCAGTTTCTTCAAAATTTACTGTTCTAAGCCCATTAGAGTTCCAGCGCAGCAAGGCTCTCGATGGAAATCGAAAGCGCCTGCCTCCGTCTGAGGATGCTGCATGCAAATCTTCCGGGCTGAACTCCTACCCTTTAGTGTTAGGATGCTTTAGCAACTGGTTTATGTAAATTCACTCATCAAAAGGAACTGTTTATTTTTAATTGATGAATATGAATTAGAAAATTAAGACACTAGCGTTTGCTGAACAGACTGAGCATCCTCAGCCCGTAGCCCAGGCACAGGTGAAAACAAGGGGCTGGAGCAGCCCCTTTGCCAGGCAGAGTAGCCAAAAATAAGCACTCGTTGCCTTTTTAGAGGCAAAGGCATTGCGTGCCTTATTCAGGCATCAGCAGTTGAAAGCATCCCCTTCTTGGGCCTAGTGTCAGGCTCTCAGTAAAGAGCACTAATTTTAGCCAAGTGTTGTAATGTGCGAGGGGGTTTTTGTGTGTCAAACATTGGCAGTGGGATCCTGCTCGTCTTCCAGCACGAAATGCTCGCAGATATTGTCCTATACAATAATACTTAACGACCATTGTCTACCATGATGATTTACATGTGGTTTTCATTTTGGGGAGGAAAAAAAAAATGTAGGAAAGGAAGAATTTTTTTTTTTTTTTAATGTTCCTGTGTTCCCCCTTCACCTAACACAAAAACCCTTTGGCTAAACTATGAAAAATAACCTTTGTGAAGCCATGCTGCTGTTAGAGAAAGCCTCTGTAAACGAAGTGGTGGTGACCTCATTGTGCTGGTGAGTCCCAGGGACCACCAACACCCTGAAATACAAGTTAGCCCCAACACTTCTTCCACTGCCTGCTTGGAACTGTGTCCAAATCCAAGGTGCCATTCTCTAGCAGACACGTTCTCACTTTGAAGTGGTGTTAAAATGTCTCTGCATGAGAAGAGGTGCTCTGATGCACCCGTGCCCCTTCTCTCCGTCCCCCTCAAGCCTGAGCCTGACGAGGATTGCAGTGTGCAAACTCTACCCACAGCAAATAAATAACTGACAGTATTTTAGCAGAGTCACAAGGTTCTCCACAGAGCAATTTGTTTTCTTCTTCCTCACCAGGCCCTTAGTGTTTTCTTATAAACATCTATAGCAAGGCCCTGCTAACAGCAATGACTTATGGCCGAGGATGGGGATAAAAGGCAGCGATGGTTTCCGAGCTGCAAGGGCTATACCAAGGAATGACTCTTCCCTTTGTGTAAATGGGCTTTGATGGAAACAGAGGGCAGAATTCTGGTGATCGATGGACAAGCTTCCCACATTTGATCAGAACTTTGTGGTGTCCCACAGGTTTCCATTGCAGTGTGATAAAATGTCTATTTAGAATCATACAATACTTTAGGTTGGAAGGTATTTCTGAGATCGCTGATTCCCGCCATAAATCATCATGTCCAACCATACTGGACACGTTGGAGCAAGTCCAGAGGAGACCATGAGGATTGAGCATGTCTCCTATGGGGCAGGGCTGAGAGAATAGAGATTATTCAGCCTGAAGAAGAGAAGGCTTCAGGGAGACCTTAGAACCCTTCCAGTACCCAGCAGGGCTCCAAGAGAGCTGGAGAGGGACTTTGGGCAAGGGATGAAGCGACAGGAGCAGGGGGAATGGCTTCAACTGGCAGAAGACAGGGTTAGATGGGATCTTGGGGAGAAATTGTTCCCTGTGAGGGTGCTGAGGCCCTGACACAGGTTGCCCAGAGAAGCTGTGGCTGTCCCATCCCTGGAATTTTCCAAGGCCAGGTTGGATGGGGCTTGGAGCAACCTGGGATAGTGGAAGGTGACCCTGCCCATGGCAGGAGGGTCAGAATGAGATGGTTTTTAAGGTCCCTTCCAACCCAAACCATTCCCTGATTCTCTGATATTTGGTGAAGGATGAGTGTATTAGGAAGATGACAATGACCAGTGTGGCATAATCTTTGTCTCTCCTCCAAAACTACCCCACCAGCATTTATACATCCATTATTCCCTCTCATTCACCCAAACCTTATACTTTTTCTTTTTCCCTGTGTGTTCTGTATCGTCTAAGCAGTTAAAGATTTGATAAGAGAAAGTTGTCAGAAATCAATTCTTCTTCCCCTAATTGCATGGGTGTGATAAAAGATCACACGGGGAATCTGCAAGAATTTACACACACATGCAAACAAACAGCTGCTGTCAATTCACGTGGAAGATCAGATAAGGCCATTATCTCATGTCAAACCTACCAGTGTGTGACAAGAGCGTGGGGAAGGATATGGGGCAGGAGATACGGGAGCAGGAGGAACAGTGGTGGAAGTCACGATGTGTAAATTCAGAAGGAAAAAAAAGCCAAATCTAGATTGCAAAAATTATCTGGAGATTTCTGGTCTGAGGGAAACCGGTGTGTACAGAGATAGTCCTGTGCCCAGTTGTCTGGTTTTAATGTAGAGTATCATGAAGAAATGAGTGCATGGAGGACAGATTGTGCTGTACCAGCATGTGGCTGCCCACCGTGAGGCCCTGGTCCCCTTCAGTCAGCAGCAAGTGCTTGGAAAGGGTTTGTCCCAGAAGGGGACAAGAAATAAGTGTTGTGCCTTCTGTGATGGGGCAGCTCTTCATCAGTGAGCTGAGCACAAATTCTCTGCAGGCTGCAAGGGAGAGGAGCCTGGAAAGGGATTTTTAATAGTATTTTGTATTTATTATATANAGAGACACTTGAGAATACAGTGACTTGTATTTTCCTCATGCTGTTGAATATTTTGGACCAAAGCTTATCCCATCAAGATGCAGGTGTGTCAAGACAGCAAAACAGGGAAGAAATCCATCTAGAAATCACATTTGAGTACCCAGAAATGCCATTAGGCTCAACAGGCATCCTCAACATTGTGAACAGCCTGCAGAGAACGAGTAGATATGGTGAATAAATAAGGCAGACCGAAGACAAAGGCTTAAAATACAAGTGTTTGTTTTGTGCTAACTAGAAGGTACCAGGTAGGGTAAAAAGCCCATAGAATGTAAAATAACAAGTTCAAAATGGGAACTTTTGAGTAGTGTCTGAGAAAACGGCGCTCACCAGAGCAGTGATGCTGATGGCACATGGTGGATGAACCTCTGCCATCAACATGAGGAGACATTCACGTAGAAGCTGGCACCCTTCCTTTGTGCACTCTTGAAAATAGTCTAACTTCCCATTCATGCAAGCTGGAGTTAAGTCTGGGAGCAGATACTACTTTTTGAGTCACAGAGTGATTTAGGTTGGAAAAGACTTCTTGAGGATCATCGAGTCCAGCCATTCCCCCAGCACTGCCAAGCCCACCCCTAAGCCATGTCCCCAAGTGACAGATCCACATGGCTTTTAAATCCCTCCAGGGATGGGCACTCAAACAAATAAATAAAAAAGTTAATTAAATAATCTCAGAAGTTCAGCCTTAACTGGAAAGGCAGTTTGGAAGTGCCCGTTCTTTGGTTGTTCGTTCAGTGGTGTGTAATCTTGAAATGTCTTCCTGCATCAAGGGAGTTTGGGGCACTGAGCCCTTCTGGTGGAAGATGTGCTATTCCTTGATCACTCTTTTTAAGAGCTTGTAGAAAAGTCCAGCATGTTCTGAAGGTGTGAAAGTTCTGCTGTAGTGGACATCTCAGCATCAATTTTTTCCTCATTCTTACAGTATGTTTTCTCAAAGGGCCATAGGCAGCTTATAGTCCAGAGGAGAAAACATCTCTAATTTTGATAATGGCAAAAAAAGATGCTTTGTGTTACCTTTGCATTCTTCAGCTGAGAAGCCAGATAGAATTTTGAGTAGTTTGTTGTGTTTATAGTATAGACAGAGCCTCAAGTAAATATTCCAAGAGCAATAACTGGGCTTGTGAGCATCTCTTAGTTTCCTTCCTGCCTGCTCTCTGATTGAGATGTGGGTAACTAGAGACTCAGAAATGCCATCTTCTACTCACAAACTAAACAAAAAAAAATACAGTTTTGAAAATTTGAAGACAAACACCTCATGCTGTGATAGAATGGCAGGAATTCAGTGAGGCCTCTAACATTGACCTGTGAGGCACTAAGACACCACAAGAGGAAATGGCCTCGAGTTGTGCCAGGGAGGTTTAGGTTGGATATTAGGAAAAGAATCTTCACCCAAAGGGCTGTCAACCTCTGGCAGAGGCTGCCCAGGGCAGTGGTGGGGTCCCCATCCCTGGAGGGATTTAAAAGCCAAGTGGGTGTGGCCCTTGGGGACATGGGTTCGTGGTGGCTTTGATGGTGCTGGGGGAATGGTTGGACTCAAGGACTTTGAGGGCTCTTCTGACCTAAATGATTCTGTGATTCTCTGATCTTTTAGCTTTCCGAAAAATCACACGTTTGCCAATCTTACAGAAAGATCCACAGAGGGCAGTGAAGGTGTTTGGGTTTGAGTGGTGTTTTTTCTCCCCTGGTTTCAGTTGCCTGGGCTCCTGATTAATCGTGGAAGCCACGGTCTCTCCGTTGTCATCAGCAGTGTACGAAAGGAGAGGGGAACTATCTCAGAAATACAAAGAGCTGAGATATTTTGTGATCTCTTCCCGCTCAAATGTATCCTTCAAATCGCATTCCCTCAGTCGAGGGAAATAATTTCAGTTACCCTGGTCACAGTAGAAAGCAGCCCTCTTCTTGAATGCCTTTTTTCATTAATGTAGATATGTTTCTGAGATGAGAAACGATGTTTCTTCTAATTACGGTTACATGTAGTTAATTTCCTTTTTTTAAAAGCTCAGTGTGAAAGGCAGTTTCCTTTAAAAAGGGAGGGGGGAAGAAAAAAGTGATACAGCTGATGTTCCTGTTGCCTTAGCAACAGATTTATTTATTTGGGTCTGAAATGACATGAGTTAATATACCACATACCTGCTGATCGGCAAACTCTCCTATTTCAGCTCCAGTTGACAATTAAGTCCTGGACAGCTACAGCCAGGGGTTAATGTTACTCATTAGGAGAACTAGGTCATTACTGGGAAATCAAGGCACTTAAGGCAGCATGGATAAAATACAAAATTCAACATCTCAAGGAGTGAGGGGTTTTATGTTAATTAACCTTATTTTCCTTTCATTAAAAAAAAACCTTTCATATATGCATATGACAGTGGATCAATTAATTGGGAAAGGAAAAAAAAAAAAAAAGAAGTAAGCTGTAGTTTACTTTCCTCTCCTAGTTGTCTTCATTTCCTTTGGAAGGGTTTCATTATTTTATGGAAAATTCTTATGTCTATATGATGAGTAAAAAGGGTATTAAAATTAAGAAGGGAATCATCATGGAAATCAGCTTTACCACAAGGGAATGAGCAAATAAAAGCCTTGGAAATGAAAATAAATAAGCTTTGCTAATACCTCACCTAAGGAGCAGAATATAAGCCCATCAGAGCTTGGAGATATTTAGAGGTACTTCTTTGCTTCTTTATTAAGCAGTTACATAGTTATTTGACCTTCAGAAACCGAAACTTTAGAGAACTAATTCAAGTTGTTGGCAAATATTCTATTTACAGGAAGCTGATCAGTGTCGTAGCCAACAGTAACTCCTGTAGTTAGTAATTGGCTTCTGATTTCCAGGAAAATTAAATATATTCTCTGAAAGTTTTATTAAGATATCTGAGTGGTAGTTTTAACTTGATAAGTCATAAGTGATTTAATAAAGCTCTCCTGAAAGCCTTTATTTACTAACTTTTAGCAGGCTTCATTCTGATACTGGAGAACTTAATAGGCTGAAAAAGAACCATATTAAAATGAAACTTATTTTTTTACTCACTGCTTCCCCAAATACACTTGGTTCTTTCACTTCTACTAAGCACTCTAATTTCTTTTCTGTATTTAAGCTCTGTGGCCCAGTTCTGCTTCTTATTGTATTTAGACCAGTTTGGTGTAAAACCTTTTTCCATTCCTGTGAAGTCAAAGTTGAAGCTTACCTGGGCTGCACATAGTGAACCTTTGTATCAGGTGGAAGGAGCATTGTTCCCTGTAACAAAAGCAAGATAAAAGCCCCCTGAGTGTTTTTGACCTGCATGGGATGGTTTTACACTCTGATGCACCTATTTTCTTAAACATAATAAAAATAATAATATCAAGATTCTACCTGAAATATCACACCCAGAAACTTTCCTTCAAGGCATGGTTGGACAGGGCTTGGAGCAACATGGTCTTGTGGAAGGTGTCCCTGCCCATGGCAGAGGTGTTGGGATGAGATGAGTTTTAAAGTCTCTTCCCACCCAAACCGTTCCATGATTCTGTGGTGCTGTGATTCCCTCTGTGCTATCCAGATGCTCCCAAAGCAGCCACTTCAGTGCCACCCTCCAGAGCGTGTTACAATAAATGCTTTAGCCATGGTTGAAGAACTGATTTTGAGTTAATGTAAGGCTACAACTGCATCACCTGAGCAGCTGAAGAATATTTAAGTTTGGAACAGATGCATCACAGTTTGCCCTAACAGCTCCAGTAAACTTGGTTTTCCCTTTTCCCAGGACAGGAAATTCATTTTATGGTGGTTTTTTTTTTTTTCTCCTGTATAGCTGTGAAACCCAAGTCTTTGAGCAGAAGCACATATGAACAGGTGGGATTGAGGAATCCTCTCAAGGCTTTTCCACCTATGGCTCTCAAAGTAATCCCTTTCTACTCCATTCACCTAATCTGGTTTTGGCCTTTCAAACCTCATCCTTCTGTCTTAGCCAGGCTCAGTTCCCTGGGCATCTCCTCATACACAGTCTTGTGCAGCAAATTTGCATTTCTCTGTCTCCATCACTTCACTCCCTCTCTCTGCGAGGAACCTTCTGCAAAATATCCAAGATACAGTTTGCAGTTTTAGCTGGTAGTTTTGTGTTTGTGCTTTTTTTTTCATCTTGTCCTTCATATGTTCTGGAAAACTTTGGACAGGATTTTTCTAGAAGATTGTAGTCCAAGATAAGCCTCAGTTTGGGGAAACATCATAGGCAAGGACAGAAGAGGTTTTGTAATACAAAGTCCCAGGCAAACTTGGCAGATGGTGCCACCAGCCCCCTTTGTAAGTCACAGCCCCCTGGACCAAAGTATGGCAATAACCTTCACGAGACAAAAATCAAGTATTTCATAAGCAAGTGATCTAATATTCCTCCTTATTTTCACCAGTAATAGGAGGGTTATGTTTCTTTCTTCAAAGCTTTTCTTAATTAGTTTTCTCTTCTTACCAAACTGCAACTGTTCAACTCTATTCTCTTGCCCTTGTTCTCCTCCCTGCTCTCCTTTTTTCCATATTTTCATGCTTTTCCCCCCTCCCTGTGTCCTCTAATCGCTGCTTTTTCTCGGCTGTGTTTGTGCAAACCTGACTCAATGCAATGAGTTGATTCCTCATTCTGAAAGCAGTGAGATTTGGAGTTACTTTAATCTTGTTGAATAATGAGTTTCAAGCCTTGGTGCCAAGAAAGTTCCTGGTTGGAAGCTTCTTCCTTGGAGATCCCAAAAGGATGAGTTATCTCGGGTACCTGAGCTAATTCCTCTCAGGGTGTTACTCACTGAAGACCAGGATGTATTTTTTTGACCCAGGCAGGGCATCTGGTGGAGTTTTAAGTAGTTGTAGCTTGGTCATGTGAATCCATCATGGAAATCAAAGGAGGGCCACAGGGTCTTTTATGGCAGGATCACCATTCCCAGGAAAATCTGTAGTAATGTAGTTTTTATGTAGTAATTTATATATAAATTTATATTTATATGTATTTTCTGTTCTTTCAAGGAGCCACTTGAGTAGACTGTTGTCCACTTATTACCATATTCATAACCATCTTATGATTGCCATGACATGACTTTTTTACAGTATTTCATAGTTGAATTGCAGTAGGATATGTTGTGTATGGTTATCAGGGCTGTCAGGGTCACTCAGATATTTTATGTCATCCCAACAACATGAAAACCTTTTCTTATGTTACCTTTGGAACACTAAAGGAGGTTAATTTTATTTTTTTTAAATAAACTCTTTGGGATAGTCCATAGCAGTTACAGGGGTTTGTTGCAAATTGAAATAAAATGTTTGGTTTATTTTTTATCTGAATCCTCTACTTGGGAACATCCAGGCTGGCCAAGCTGGAGTAAAAGAAATGAAAGGCACTGGAATGAAAGTGCATTGATTTTTACACCAAGGTAACTGAGACCAAATGCTGGTCTTTGTCTTCAAAGCTTAATCTCCCTTTAGGAAATAAGCAGGAGGCTCCATGACTGATGCTGATCCTGAGGTTTCTTTGGTTAGGGGACGTGCAATATTTTATTTTGAGTTTTTTCTTCATGAGTTGTGAGGGGAGAAGAAGAATCTAAACAATAAACTCCCAAGGTTCTTTCTTGTTTCTTTTTTTATGAATCTCTTGTAGATAACAGGAGATAGGAGAAAATGCTTTTCCAGCGTAAAGCAAAATGCCACCCATTTTTCTCAGGCCAGCAATTTGAACAAATCAGAGGGTAAAATACACACTCCTCACTGTAAATCCGTCGTGGGGTCTAATAGAAAATAAAACACTGTATTTGCCAGTACCGTTTGGCTGCTTTTTGCCTCTCCAGTGCCATTTTTTAATTCCTTGGCTTGCAGAGGTGTTCTGAAAGCACGGGCAAGGATCAGGACCCTTTTTTGCTTGTAGGACCTACAAATTGCCAGCTAAAATTTATTCTGTAAGGTTTTTTTTCACGCAGAAACATTTTCTTCTACTTGACTCCATTTTCTGTGAACTGAGGGGGTATTAGATATTGTGGTAACTTTTGATGCTGATGATGCCAGACAATGTTTAGAGGCACAATTACAGCAAAGACATTTTGTAGAGCAGATCAGCTGAAAAAGAAAACTCACTGGACTTAACTACATATTTACAGTCTACCTCAACCTCATCCTGGAAATATGAAAAGATGGAGAAATACTGTGATAAATTGAATAAATGGAAAGCAATTAACTTTTCTTTCATGTTTGCATTTTCGTAGTTATTTCTTTTTTCCCTGTTTCTTTTCTAATTGCACTTTTCTGGCAGTAATATTTCCCCTTTTTCAGTTATCATGAACATTGTTACCAGAATTTGGTATTAGAATTTTAATTTTTTTTTGTCCTCTTTTTTTTCCCCTCCTAATCTGAACATAGGAAATGTGTATTAAAGTCATTTGATTTAGGAAAGTCTTCTGTCCTCTGTGAAAATAATTACTAGAATGTATTTCATTTGATATATTGAACAGGCTTGTAACATGAGTCCTCTTACTTTAAGAAGAATATTATTCTCCTCAAGTATTTACTGACTGTGATTCTCACCATATTTCTGTAAATGAAAGCTCCTCTAAGACCATATCTTGCAGATGGGGAAACCTGGGCAGAGCTGTCTTGTGGGAAATCAGTGTCAGGAAAAAAACCAGAATTCTGCAATTCACCGTTTTGAAGTCCAGGTTTATCTTTTGTGGCTACACTTCTACTTTCTTATATTATTTGATAATATAATAAACCTGTATTCAAATCTTTCTGAGCTCAAGATTTAATGTGAAATATTGAAGTGTAATACAGTGCATAGTATAACGGAGTGAAAAAAAATCCCTGATATTGTTCTTTATATTAGGTTTGGATGAAGTGGACCTTGGCTTTAGTTCTGTAGGCTGTGTGTAGGTCTTCTATTTACCCTGTATTTATCCTTTTCCTCCCCGGGTTTGGATATGCCATACTTTTTTAGTTTTCACCAAGAATATTTATATTTTTTTAATTTTTTTTTCTCTTCTTGTGGTTCTCCTCCCCTTTGACTTGCTTTGCCCATCACCTCTGCCCTGTTTGCTGCCAAACTCACTCCTCATTATTTCACTTCCCCAAAACTAAAGGATCGATGTCATCCGTATCAAGGTCTGTGTCTTGGAAACATAATTTCCTTTATTTTTAATTACTGATTGTGTGCTCATGGACTTGCCCAGCCCCTCACACGTTCCCGTGCTCTGCTCCAGCCATGCCTTTTCCTGGCTGATGTCCTCTGTCCCCTGCTTTTCTCCCAGGATGTCTCTTGGCTCACCAGTCCTTGATCTCCCTGATTGCTGCCCAGCTTCATCAATAATGAGTGATTCTTCGGTGGCCTATTTTAACAGCTATTTTCTAGCAATCATTGTAGGCAGGCAGAAATCCATCTTTTACCTCTTGCTGTATGTCCTAACAAATTTTAAAAAATATAAAATTAAAGTGCTGCTTCAACTTCTGAAGATCTCATGCTGTTTCCCACCTTTGCCCATCTGACGTGCAGGTGATTTTGTGGAATGGGGAGGCAGAAGGAGATTTCTTCCTTAGGATTTAAGGCTCTGTACAAAGTGAAATATTACTACATGCCCTCAGAATTTGGGATTCTCTCCTGCAGAAAATCTCCCATGCTAAATGTCCTAAGAAGATTAAGATCAGCCCTTTTAATATTGCTTTTAGCTGGGCTTATTTGTAACGCTTTCAGAATGTGTAGCACCTTAACAGTGGGACTCGATGGTCTTCAAAGTCCCTTCCAGCCCAGATGATTCTGTCATTCACAGAGATGTCACCACAGGGCTGTGGCTTTCACAAGTATTACATGGCCTTTATGTAGTATCTTCTCAAATATTAAGACTTTCTCCCCTGCTTTTGCACTTTTTTGTAACTGATAAATGCATTAACCCCAGGTTTTAATTTATTTTTTAATACACTGCATTTATTTTTCCCCTTTGAGCAAGCCCTTCTGCTTTTCCACAACTCTCCCACTTTCTAATTGCATTGCTAGATGTGCCTTCCTCCAAATCCTAAATAACTGTCATTATCACCATGTAGGATAAGTTTACATATACTTAAAAAATTAAACTAAAGTCAGAGAAGACCATATGGGTCTCTTACTGAATTTCACCCAAATTCAAGAGATGAATATTCATTGAATAATGTAAAGGGCCAAATTCTGCTATTTCTTTTTTTTTTTTTTTTAATAATGTGTTTCCCATCACTAGTCAGGGATGGGGGTGAGAATAATTCCAGTTTAGGTGGTCTCCATGTACTCTGCCTCCAGTCCCAGCAGTGGGTAAGGCTCAAGGGCTCAGGATGAATTCCCAAAATCCCTGAAGAGCAGAAGGGTGTTTTGGAGAACGTTGCCATTGATTGTATGGAGGAGCATCATCGTAGTGTGATGAAGTTGCTTTTTAAAATCATCTTAGGCTGAAAAGTGGGATGTCAAGTCATCAATTAATCCTGACAGCATCCTTCTGTGGTGAAAAAATAATATTGTCACACCCATTTTATGAGCAGAAAATCTAAGGCAGAGATAATAATGGAGGCTCAGTAGTGGTGCTGCTGCTCCCACCACACTCCCATTCCCCAATCAAGGACACTCCTCAAAGTTTTATATCAGATTACAGAGGGAAGTCACTAAATCAGGATGAACCCTGGGCCACATCCCCCTACCCAGGTCACTAAACCTCAGCCAGTTCCTAAGAGAGACTTCAGATGTCTCTCTTAAAATGTGGGTTAGAGTCAATAATAAAAAATCCTGGATAAAAATCAGAGCTATGTAGTATTTGAATATGGAGATTGAATGTCTCCAAGGCAGGGCTCTCAAATCTGTGCATAGGTATGGTGTCTGTGCCTGTTTTGTGGCATTTACAGCTGGAGTTTGGTCATTCTGATGTTTTCATGTTCTTAGGATGAAATTTAGAGCATCTTCATACCATGCCCATTTCTTATTTTTCCTTTACCAGATGCGTATCAAATCAAGTGAAAATACAAAAGCATTTCAAATACCTCAACTAAACAACAAAACCAGACCCTGGAGTCACATTAGCTTGATTTTCCCCCAAACATAATATCTTAAAAGAAAAGTTTGCATTTTAATATCAGGCTTTTATACTGTTTTGCAGTTTTTCTTCAGGAAATGGAGTATATATAATTAATACTGTTTAATAAAGCTCAAAAATGCAACAGATGCAGCCAAAAGTGCACATCATTTTGAGCAGATCTTTACAGAACAGACATTCCATATTGTGTTCATCTTTTTCCACGATCACTGCTATGGCAATCTGGTGTGTTTAGCAGTTGTTGCTGAGTAAGGCAGACTGGATTGTATATGATTTTCTCCATGTCAGCCAAGAAACAGAGCTCTCTCCTTTTTGATGCAGCAAAGAGGTGGTCTTGTGCTATTTATTTGTTTCTACCAGGAGCAGATAATACCTTTAGTATCCTGCAAGAATAATAATACACTGCAGTCTGTAGGTGCATGGGCCAGAAGGTTTCTGGAGGTCTTAACTGAAAATAAAATGGTTGTGGTGTGGAGAAGTCCCAGGAACTGATAAAATCAATTAAGATGAGCTCCCAAATAGGAAAGCTACGAGATTCACAAAATGTGTCACTAAAATCTGGGAGTATCACCGAAAAGGGACACATTTTATATGGGGGGATGGAAGGAGGTTCACCTACAGCAGAAAACCCGCGAGAGAGGCTCCAGTGCAGAGGAAACGTTTCCCCTTTCAGCATTCCTTCTGGGTGCCAAATTTTCCTTCTGTTCTTCCCCACCTATTAAACAAAGCTGCAACTTCCAATTCCTATCAGTTTTCCTAAATATGTGCAGCTTATGTGGCTTCGCCGAGCTGTAAGGCTCCGTGTTCTCCTGCCAGCTCCTTGACAATGTGGCTCCAACAGCATCCTCCACTTTTGGCTGCCTCTGGGACCCCTGGTCTCTTCTGGAAAGCGAGAGGGAAAGCATATCCTTTGCTGGAAGGACTTTTTGTGACTGCGAAGCTGATAGCGGGGCTGTGAAGAGCTTGGAAGGATCCCTGTCAGCGTCGTGGCTGTCGAGTCTGCCGGCTCCGCGCGCGGGGACGCGCCGGTCCGTCGGGATGAGCCGAGCCAGGGTGGGCTCGTGGCATCACTTACAAAGCACCCACAAAAGCCTGTCCGGGGGAAACTGAGGCTCAGGGGAAATTCTGTCAGGAATTACACCAGCTCCCAGCATTGTAGCAGTTTTCCTCGCGAGCGTTTGTAATGGGGATGTTCTCTTCCAGCCAAATCCGAATCCGCGCGATCCCGTGTTGGCTCTTTGAGCTGGGCATTTGGAGGGAACTAAATACTGGCAAAAGTTTCTGCACAGAAGTTACCTACCAGAAACAGGTGGCTCTTTTAAGCGTGAGGATGCAGCAAACTAATAGGCAAAGATTTGGGATCTTTGCAACGGGGAGAAAGAAATCCACTCTCCAAACCAGTGCTCGCATCCACTCCGGTTACTGGAATTGCCGTGGAAACTCCTGGTTCACAGATGTGAAACAAATTACGAGGCTTATGCAGTTGCATTCCTCCTTATTATTGGGAACAAAACAAATCGGGGGGATGGAGGACTTCTTAAAGTGATTATTGTCTGACTTTATTTTAAGAAAACGCGACTAATTCTGAAAACGCCACAATTCCTGGAGGTTTCTTAGCCTAGGGAAGTCACATTAATTATAAGATTAATTTATTTTAATTCCCTAAACCAAAAATATTGACTGAATGAGAAATTAACATGTGTAGAGCTGCAGATGTCATTTGGCTTCAGATTTCCTGAATGATATAATTATTAATCTTTCATATAGTAGTGTGAGAGACCTACAGATTCTATTCTACAAAATTACTCTGTGAAGAAAGACACCAGGACAGCTGAGATATAGATTTTTCCCTTAATACAGGAAGGAAAACAGTGGAATTTTCTAAATAATAAATAAAACCAAAATATTTTAAAGGCATATGGTGCACATCTGTTGAAATACAATAATTTAAAGCAGAGTAATTAAATGCAAGATACAATATTCACCTTAGAGTGGGGAAATTATCTCATTCCATTTTTAATATAACTTAAGGAATTTGGGAATTTCAGATCATTTGTGATACCTTTTGAACCTTTCATTTTGTGCTAGTAAAGAAGATAGATTAGAAAATTGGGGGTTTAATTTATTTTTAGATAACCTAACTTGCATTTCGTGTCAGTGAGTGTCATACCCATACAAACCTTTAATATTATCTTCAGCTGAAATTATAAATAAGTACGAGTTTCTTATATTCTGTTTTAATTTCCAGATAACTCCTTAAAAATCTAATGGTTGAAAATGCCTTGTGGTAGTTTATTCCTTTCTTTACCTGAAGCACTGAATGAATTGGAAGCTTTTCATGAGTATAGCATGGATTCCTAAAATTCCAGTTGTAGACATCCTGTGGGTTTAGGAGAAGTTTTTTATTAACCTGTTTCTCCTGAAAAAAAGAAAGCGTGAACTGTGATGAAAGTCCGATATGGTTTTTTTGGACAGGGAAAAAGACAGCCCCAAAACCTTTTTTTCGTACCCATTTTTTAACCTGATTTTGCCTTCAGGTAGATGCTCAGTCCTTCTCACTTTCAGAGTTGATAATTTGAAGAGTAAATGCATTGTTTGAAGACAGGGAAGAATCTGATGAAACTGAGTTTTGATCCCAAGTGCTGTGTTGAGAAAAATGTTCAGCCATGAGGGAGAAGAAAAGAGGGAAATTGTTTGAATATATTTAGTCCCCAAAAGTACAATTTTAGAGGAATAGTGTTCTGATAGATTAAAAAAAACCCATAATTTTACAAGTAAATGTAAACAATGCTGAGATAAGTTCTGTTTGTTTTAAGGGAACACGACAAAGATCCTGAAACTTTTTTTAAAGTCCTGATGAAGCTGAAAGAGCAAGATCTGCCTTTCCATGTGTCTGTCCTCGGAGAGACTTTCAGTGAAATTCCAGGTACCTTTCCTTTTTTCTTTGCTATAAAGTTACCATAAAGTAGATACTTCCAGAAGTAGTTTCCATTTATCTATTTTTTTCATCTTAAAGAATGTGCTTAAAATCTTCCTAGTTGTGAAACTAAATAATATTGATACATTGTAAAATTAAAGTTATTAAAGACAGTCAGTGTTTTTTATTTTGCTTGGCAGAGCAAGACCTTATTTATGACTTGTGGTTCAGTAACACTTCTGTATTTATTTAAATAGAGAGATAGGTGTGAGTGATTGGATGGTTCAGATAGGAAACGAAATCTTTTAGGTCAAGGTCACTCATCTGAAATCCAGACTGAGATTTTAGCAGGTGAAAACACTTAGTTCCCTCTCAAACGTGAGGTTAAGGACTGCTGTGGAGAGCTTCTGGTTTATATCTGGCATGAAAGTGGTCATTAATCTTTAATATTTTTATACCACTCTTTTGGACAGTCCTTCCGTTTCTTGGCTTCTGCAGAGCCACAACTCAGTGAACAGTTTCACCTGTCTGGAAAATAAATAGATTTTATTCAGGCGCACAGCTTTGTGCCTGAGATATTATGACAATAAAGAGAATAATCAAATCCTGTACTGGGTGCACTTGTAATAAATTAAACCTTTTAAAAATGTACATTAATGACAAGAGAGTGTTGAAACATCCGATGTTTTAGCTCATGTGTGTTTTCCAAAATGTAGACTTGCATCCCCTGGCCTCATCAGTCTGTAAAAATAGACTGGGGATTAGTTTATTTGTCAGTTCTGTCATATCTGTTGCCTGCTGGACTGGTGATATTTCAATTGGTTTAGTTTTGATTTTGCCATTTTTAAGACACCAAGAAGTTGATCTGATCCAAATAACTTTTGGGTCCCCAACTGAGACTCAGCTGGGTTCAAAAAAGAGGTAATAATTCGGTAGCAGGAAATTCTTTGTGTTTTCTGTCCACTTCCTTTTTAGACAGTTTTCTGAAAGCCTGTTCTTCCAGGCAAGCCTTATCACAGATCCCAAGGCAACGTTGCTTTCCAGACTGAGCACACCAGATTTCTTAGAAGGAGAAATTTCTAAGGAATATGTGACAGATAGGAATATACGATGGTGCGCTGCGGGAACAGATTCTATTGACACTCATTTTGGATGTTGTTACATATCTCATTTGTGGCTTCAGTACTTATGAATAATGTAGATCATCCTAAATTTATGCCAGTATATCAAATCTATATGCCGCACCTCTTGTCTTGTCAATTCATTCATCCTGGTGTATAAATAGAGTCTATAGAAGGGGCAACGTGGTGAAATGTGTCTCATCGCCATGGATCTGATAGGGCCGTACTCATACAAATGACATATGCAGGTCATTGCTAACAAGCACCAATAAAACCTGTTGCACATACTTTACTGGAAACCTAGTTAGGAGGGTTTTTGCAGGTTTGGGGTTTTTTTAATGAATTGTTGGCACTGCGTTTCTGCTCCCTCTGATTATGGGACCAAATTCTCTCGTTATTATAAATGTCACGTTTACAGTCGTTGGTGACAGAAAAAAGTGGATAACGTGTTTCATAATTCGGCAACCATTCATTTAGTTGAAACACCCATTTTTCAGTAGCTTGCTGGTTTGAAGCACACAGCAAATATCCAGTAGGAAGTTAGGAAATCTGTACTTTTCAGTGGTGCTAAAGCTTGGCTTTAGACTCTTAAAGGAATGAAGAGTTACAACTTATGGGTTTAGACAAATGTGCTCTGGAGGGGCAGATCCTCCCCAGGGAAAGAGAGCAAATAACTCCATGACTGGCTCTTGTTTGGGATTTGTCAGTGGTGAGGAGGGAAGGCTGGCAGTGCCCCAATGATAACCAGAAGTTGCTTCTTATGAGTGGGGTTTTTGTGTCTATCTCATCTTTGATTGTCATGCACGTCGTATGACCATCATTTCAGTTGGAGATTTCAGGCCGTTTCCTTTCATTGGTGCTCCTCTGTCCTGGGGTATGAGCTGCACTTTCCATGTGGTTTTATGGTCCGTCACATTTTGGCTAGATAATGTTAGCAGGGAGGGTGTGGGAGAGGCTGTCACATACATCTGAGTTGAGTAGCAAGAACCAGCATCTCTGTCCTTACCCTAATGCTGCCCCAAACCACCTGCTTCCTCTGGTCATCCCAACCACGCTCATTCCCTTCCACCTCCACCTCTGAGCTCTGGAACACTCAGACTTTCCTCAGAACCTTGACTGTACTCCCTCCAGCTTTTTCACTGCTCCTCCATCCAGTCTGCTTGTTTCCACCCTGCCTGCCAGCACATCTTCGGTCTTTCCTGTACTCTCCATCTGGTTCCTTTCCGTGTTGCTTCTTCCTTTCCCAGCCCAGTGCTCTCCTCCTTTCTTCCAGACATCCTGAC
>VWZT01013087.1:827110-857439 GCA_013397055.1 Pachycephala philippinensis
TATGAAAAAAAAACAGCAGTCATTTCTTAGTAAAAGCATTTGCAGAGAAATGTGTCTTTGGGGTTTGTGGATATGCATAGTTTTCTAGCATGAAAGCTGAATATGTTATTCTTTATTTTCTTTTTTTTTTCCTGTTTAAAATTGAGTAGATCTAAAGGAAACAGAGTCCTTTCAGGGTACCTGTAATAAAGTAGCAAACCTGACATTCACATGAAGGTAGTAAAAGCCTTTGGGTTGTCACTGAAAATAGAAAAGGTGAATGTTGACAAGATTTCAGATTTTTTTTTTTATTCTGGGGAATGAGGGAAACTGAAGTTAAAAATAAAGTCCTCGTATGGTCAACATGTTGGAGGAAATTCAAAGCCTCTCATAAAATAAACATATTTTAAGAAGTGTTTTGAATTTCACTGTGTAATTTCTGGCCAACAGAAATTACAGTTGTATCTTTGGAGGGACGTTGTGTCAGATCAATGGTCATTATATGAAAAAAATAAACTGAAACCTGGATGCTTTTAACCCATTCAGCTGTTAAAATGTGAACTCCAAGGGGGACAGCTCTGCTACTGGAAAACTTTGTACCATGGCGGTGCAATTCTAAAATATTTGGGTTTGATGTTACGGGAGATATGTGAAATGTTCCTTGGAAAAAAAACACGAGTACAAAGCTTCGCGCGCTTTGGCAAAGGAATTTCATCAGCGGTTATTAAAAAATACAACGGTTTATGTCCTGAAAAATAAAGGAAATTATCCAAAGCATGTGAATAAGCTGAAATATCCCAGCCTGGAGCATGAAGCAAGTTATTCCTGGGCTATATTTAGCTGTAACCTTTGGAGTCTGGAAGTCTGAGGGGAGTATCTGCTGTGCCAGGTGAGGGTGGTGTGTGTGTCTGCGAGCACACCCTGGTGTAGCCAACGTGCCCCTTGTTTTCCAGCAGCATTATTAAGCAAAGCCGTCCATACTTCACCATGTTGTTACATGTGTCTGTCTGCTGATTATAAAATGTGTTAAACAGTATTTAAAAAACAAAAAAATGCAGAGCTGCGCTTTGATTTATTCAGCGAACAAAACATATGCTCGCTGTTCTGTTCTATGTAATTCATATGATCAATAAAATTTTCTTTAAAAAGAGCAACTTTGGCATTTAGAAGGATTATGCTGCTGAAGAAAAAAAAAATGCTTCCCTCTTGCTGCATGCAGGCAACCTCAAGGCTCTTGCACGGAAGTAAGTTTTTTGGCTGACTAACGTCTATTTTTGTGTATTTGTGATTTCTAATCCTCAGGATCGAGGCTGTGCATTGTGGCTGTTACCCGCTGTGCCCCAAAGCCTTGGTGTACCCAGAGATATTCCCAGGTAACTGCTTTGTTGCCTTTTCTTTCTGCTGAAACGTAATAACGTGATTCCTGCTAAAATCCAAAGTTCGGGAATAAACTTGAGTGAAAGCAATTGTTTATTTGGCAAGCCAACATGTTAGTGTTAAGGCAAATTTTATGTGTTTTAATACATTAGGCGAAGTTTATATTTGCCATCTGTTCTTTTAAGATAACACAAAAGCAAGTTTTGAAATAGCATTCTTCATTGTTAGCATACACATCCCGTAATGATAGATTTTTGTTAAAAGGTCAGTGATGCTGCAATGGTTTGCAGATTTTTTTTTTGATACACAGAAGAGGGGGGGAAAAAAAAAAAAAGCCGGGCCTGAAAATCACACCAAATTATTTAAACAATTTAATACTTAATAGTATGCAACTGCAGTACAGGATACACACTAATGTAGTACGAGTTCTTTGAAAAATCTCATCACTAAATGTATCACATATGCATTGTGTTACATTAGAATAATGTATTTTAATCACCCAAAGGAGATGTCTAAACAGCACAACTACACAGTCTTATTTAGCATTAAACATCCTTGTGAGCTGAGGTAACCTTATAAAATCATGCTTAAATAATGTAAAACACGAGGCGGCACAGAGCAATATGCATTTTTAATTAGTAAAGTGACTAATATCGAGTGTGTGCTTTGAGGTTTTTGTTTCATTAAAAATGTATCTGTTTTTCCTGCAGCTGAATATCTGTATTCTACACCTGAACAGCTTTTTAAAAGGCTTCAGAATTTCTGCAAGAGACCAGATATTGTAAGGAAACATCTCTATAAGGTAGTTGTTTGGAATAGTTTTAGATGATATAATGCCATATTGAAGTACAAAGGGAAAAAAAAAAAACCCTTAAAAAAAACAACATTTAATTAACATACTAATGTTTAAAGGAAACATGCTAGGGAGGGATATTAGTCGTTACACTAACAAGGATTAATTAAACTAGATGCCAGTTGTATTAACCTAGGTCTTATGAAATACGTGCACTTAATGCATGCTACATGCTTTTTTTAAATTTATTGTTTTCTAAAATGACTGTCCTTTACATTTGGACCCAAGAGGCTTATAAAAATGAACCTGTATTAATGCAACTCATTAGTTTAAAAGGAAAATAAAAGAAAGATCCTACAATTATACTAATGAGGATAAGCCTACCTTCCTATCCTAATTTAATCTTCAAAAAAATGCAGGTGGCAGGTATCAGGTAAGATTTCTTTGGGTTCTGGAATGATTTGAGTGATTTTTGTGATTACAATTATTTTAATTCTTTGCTTATATATTATATATAATTTATAAGGTGTGTTGAGCTTTAAAGTTTATTGGGAGCATAATTTACTGGTATTTATCATGTCCCCTTCTTTGCAGTTGTTTCTGTAGAGAAAGTCCGGGTTCAGTGGCAAACTCTCCATTCAGGTTTTGCTCCAGTGTTCGATGCTAGACCGACTTGCATGGTTTTAAGTGGTGTATTTACACTGATGGGAGTCACTTTTTTTTTTTCTTTAATTTGAATGTAGATGAAGCACTAAATTTTACATTATTCCAGTGAAGAGCCATTACTACACAATGCTGCTTTTAGAATAACTGCTGTTTTCTGCGTGCTGATTTGTACATTCACAGCGGTTTTTGACTTTTACTGTCCTGGCTCTGCCGTGGGCAGGTTGGATCCACATCACCCCTGCACAACAGAGGTGTTTTGGCTCGTGAAAACCCCTGAATGTAGCTGAAAGTCCTTAAAGGCTTGGGGGTGCATGGAAATGCTCCTCGTGTTAACCCGTGCGACACAAATGCGGTTCTTGGAGCGTTCCCTGGCTGTCGCCGTCCAGCCACACCGTTAATGAGCAAGTCGAGTAATCTCCTCCTTAATTTGGAGTCTGATGCTGCCAACAGACCCAACCTCATGCCTCCACCTCACTCCCTCCCTCTGAGGACCAGAAAGTGTTGGGTCTTGCTGTGTCTTGTCTGCCTCTCTCCCCCTTCCCGCACACACGTCGCAGGAGCAGCGAGGGCTTAGCCCACGCCTTGACTTTTTTTGTGACCTAAAAATAGGCATTTACATAATGATATATCAAAGATGATGTTGTTTCTGCAGGAAACAGTTAAACCTCAAGAAAAAAAAAATAAAAAAGGAGAGAACCAAAAATGCAATTTAACACCCAATTTCAAGCTCATTATCTTTCATTGTCTATTAACTTGGCAATGGTTCAGAAGGTAGCTCATAATAGTTTAAAATGCTGACTGAACACTTCCAGTGTTCAGCATTACTTCTTGAGTCAATAGTATCGTAGAGTTAGGCATGGGGGCTTCAAAGGGAAAACAGTCCTTAAACGTTTACCTTGGCATTTCCCAATGCTTCAAGCTCAGCTAATGGTTGCATTCCCATGGATCTTCTCCCAACGTGTGGATCCCCAGCTCCTGAACACAGAGCCAAGGCATTCAAAAGACACTGATACAAAATAGTACAGGTCGAAAATGTGTGCACAAGCCCCACAGGCAAAATGCTGATTTGCTTGAAGGATTTTTTCTCTTTTTTAAAGAATTCCTTGGGATGATTTGTAGGCAGAAGCTGAAGGTGTTTATCCTGCATCTCACACATGGGGTTTGCAGCCCCATCCAGATCTCCTGAGTGTCAGAGCTGAACCTCTGCAACAGGTAGCAATGGAGCTGAGTGGGGGATTGGTTTAAAATGAGGAAAGCAGAGCCTAATCCAGCACCTGTGAGCAGCAGAGGAAAGATCCCTGTTGTCTTTAATAGGCTTTGGATCAGCTCGGAGAATACTGTTAGAGTTGTCCTTTTGTGCCTACACCCACGTACACCTGGTCTTCCTTCACAATGGACCAGCCACAAAACCTCCTGGAAAATGCTGGCTTAGAGGTGTGCTGTTAAGGTCATTATAGCTGGAGTGATGCTGCTTTGTAAGGAAGCTGAAAAGAGTGAAATCCTGAAGGCTATGCAGCACTTGCACTGTATTTTCACTTCTTTTTTAGATCACTATAATATTATCTCTGCTTTAGTGGACTAGAAAAGGGATCCCAGCACAAGAGTCAGTGCTAACCAGCTCCCTGTGTTTCAGAAACCATCCTGCCATACTCTCTGCATCAAGTTTATCAAGTATCTTGTGAAATTTTGAAAGTAAAAATGCTTTAAAAGCAAACAGTGCTTTTCTCTGCTGGTTGGGGTTTCTGCTCCACAAGTTGGGAAGTAATCACCTTGGCTTATCCTTTTACATATTGTTGGGATTTCATTACTCAGGATATCTATAATAACTAGGCAGTGGCTAATTAAACAGGCAGTTTATTCCTTCAGGTGTCCTCTGTGCTTGTGCTGACAAAGTTAGGGGCAGAAAGGAGATAAATGGCAGCAGGGCAGTGGGCTTAGGGACTGGACATGGGGAACATGCCTGTGAAAATGCACAGACCAAGGCATTAAACTGCAGTAGCTCAACTCCACGGAGCAGATTCATGCTGGCAGACTTTTAAAAATGTCCATAATGTAAGCACCTATGAAAACCTTTCCAAATGATGTATTGCTCACCCTGAGTATTCACACAGCACTCAGGGCTGCCTCGTTTGCATTTCAGCCTTGCCTTCTGCCAGTTATTAGCAGAAGATTGAGATGAGAGGGAAGCAAATCTCATTTGTTATCAATTATTTGTTCTGTTCCAGTTTTATGGAATCAAACTCTAGTTCTGGGTGGTTTTGGTTGCCAAAGTAATCACCGGAATGAAGCAAGTAACAACAACAGGGCATTGGTCAGGGCACACCACAGGACCTGTTAATGCCCTATCTAGTAGATTGAAAGTTAAAATAAAATAAAATAAAATAGGGTAAAGCATTTGTTTCTGCATTATTTTCTTAAAGTTTACCTTTCAGTTTCCTCACTTGAGTTTCTTAATTTAAAACAGCATGTATAAAGAGTATACAGTGGAAAGGGACAAGAAGAGTTGCCAAAAGCCAGGCATGGAAGGAGCTGACAACTTTAAATAATCTCTCCCAGCCCTCCCAGCTGAATGAGTGCTGGTTGACATGCTGTCAGCTTCAGTTCCTACAGAAAAATCCTACTCTCACTCATGCTTGTTTAACGGAGAAAAGAATTTGGCCCACTTTCTGACATTCATCTTCTCATTTCCATCACACTACAGAAGCTCACCTGCCTATGAAAAGACACATGGCGTGATTTTTTTCTTTCTTACACCACTGTAGAAGGAAGTCTGCTGAATTCAAAGGGATTAAACTGCTGTAAAATCAAATTAAGTTCCCAGTTAGACCGTAGACATCTGAATTGTTTCCAGTCTCAGGATTTGGCTGTATAGGGCAGTTCTAACAAAACTTTCTTTTTTTTTTTCCTTTTCTTTCCTGTTCTTTTTTCTCTGATTTGAGATAAAGCAGTATCTTGGGTATTTCAGGGGAACGTGTAGAAGGGAAAACTGCTCCTGGTCCAGCTTTCATATTTAGGCAAAGCTAGGGAAGCAGCAGGAGGCATTCTCAGTGTAAGGATACAGGGCACTGGGCACGTGAGGATGCAGAGGAGCCTGGTGCCAGATGTCCCATCAGCCACTCAGCCCTGTTGTTCACAGTTCCTGTACAGGCCATGTGAGAGCCAGGGATGGTGCTTCTCTCTTTATCCTTACCCAATCCCCAGCAAAACTCCAAGGGGAATTCATTTTTCCATAAGAAACCTGGTCTAGTGGAAGGTGTTCCTGCCCATGGAACGAGATGGTCTTTAAGATCCCTTCCAACCCACACTACTCCATGATTGTACGATGTGTTTATGATGGTGTTTAATCAATTTCCTTAATTAGCTGAGGTTTTCCCCACCTTCAGTTGTGTTGAGTGTCTTCTTGTCCTGGAATTGGTCGCCTGGAAGCAGGAGCTCCCCATCCATCTTTACTGTACCATCCATTATTTTATAAACATTTGTCAAACATTTGCAGTATCCCAGTCTTTTCAGTCTCTCCTTGTGAATGTTATTCCATGTTTATATTCTAATCTCTCATCATTCAAGCCGTTCTGATGCTTGAGAGCTGTTTTTGTGCTGGTGTGATCATTGCTTTAGAGAATTCTAGGCCGTGCCATCAGTTTATGTGATGTGTAGTACTCTGATAATTCCCAACCTGTTCCTTATGGAGCCAATCCCACTGTTTACTTTTTAATGGTGAATGTATATTGAGCAGATGTTTGCTTACAGTGTTCTCCAGATCTTCTGTCCCGGGCTGATAAAGTTAATTCAGAGCTTTATAGGGTATGCAAATAGTGCAAGTATTTCCATCCATCCTGCTGGCTTTCTGTTCATTAGCAGAGCATGTCTGCAGAGTTAAAAAAGAAGGAATTGTATTGAATTTCTGCTTTTACCTGGCGAGCATTAGGTGCAGGTCAGAATGAGGTTAGAAACACAAGTGAGAGACTTGTATTTGCCTCTTGAGCTGCTCAGTTGCCAGTGAACGTGATTTAAAATGGTTTCAGAGGTGGTTTAGATCTGCTTTTCAGAGCCTGTGGTCTCGATCTGCCTCTCAGAGTCTATGTGGGAAGGTTATAGGAGCCTGGGAGCTCTGGAGTGCAGTGTGCTGTGTCCATGCTCTCCCATCTCTGTTCCAGTGCTTAGGTACGTGATCCTAAGTAAAATATGTAAAACATAAGGATTATTTATGTGAAAGAAAACTTCCTTTACTTATTTGGAACACAGAATCACAGACTAGTTGAGGAAGGTGCCTCTGGAGGCCACCGGCCCAGCCTCTGCTCGAAGCAGGGCCAGCTTCAAAACAGGATCTGACTTCAAATTTGGATTAAGTTGCTCAGGATCACAGGTTAGACTCAAGTCTTGTCACTTTCCATTCCCTGTGTATGGCTGATACAGGTGAAATCCCTCTCTAGCTTAGGAGTTTGCACAGGTGGGAAGGTGTGCTGGACTGTGGGACACAATTTAAGCATTTTGGGTCAACCTTAGGTCTTCGAGCAACTGTGGTAGAGGGAGCTTGGCCTGGCTAACATGGATCCTCACTGTGGAGGAAATGAGCTGGCAGGAAGGCTGTTGGAGTTGCCTAATTTTGGGATCCAGCCATAGATAAATGGATATATGTGCAGATAAATGTGTGTAGGTGGCCTGCACCTGCACTTCTCCCTGGGCTTGCCTTGCTCTTGGCTCTCTGAGGTGAATATCCAGGAGACTCCAGCTCTCTGAAAATCACAGAATCATAGAAATATTTAGGTTGGGAAAGACCCTTAAGATCACTGAGTCCAACCATTAATCCAACATTTCCATGATCACCATGTCCCCAAATGTTGGCCTGTAGCTCACAGCACTTGCAGAGCAGGACTAAAGCAATTATGGGGGCAACTTTCAGCATAAACACCAGGACTTGGAACTTTTCATTCTGACAGTATAAGATAGCTTCCAGGGGAGTTTTAGAAAGCAAATGAAAACTGGCAGATGAGCCACAGCCACTTCAAAACAGTAGATGGAGAAATGGGTCAAAGGAAATAGGAAGAAAAGTTGCAAAAAGCATGAAAACTCTTTTTTTTTTTTTTTCAGTACAGTTTATTCAAATTACCTTGAGAAAAAAAGCATGAAACTGTTTTTCCACTGTTATAGTCAGCCAGTGTGTTCTGAACTATCCTATGCAAGGTACTGCATGGATTTGCATCCAAAATTTGATGGTTCTTGTTTAACGACAGCAAAAATGAGATGAGTTTTAAAAGTCCAGTATAAAAAACTGCAGAACAGACCAGGGAACTACTGTTACTCTAATGAGGTGTATTAAATAGCTCTGCCTTGTGCCTCACAGTGCACCCAGGTCATATAAAGCAACAGTGGGGTTTGATGGTGGTTTCCAAAGGTGCTTGGAGTTTGAAAACTGAACTCCAAAAATAATTGCTACAAACTGTTTTCCACCTTGATTCTTCCCTCTTACTCACTTGCAGAGGGAAGGAGCTGGGTCAAAGAGTAGGTCTGACCCAATACAAATTGGCTCTGTAAATCATTCTAGTCTTGCCTGCCAAATCTCAGTTTTTTTGTGGAAAATTAGTCTCTAAATCCTAATTTTCTTAAGGCAATTTTTTAAAAAGTGCATAAGATCTACACGAAATCAATACTGTGTGCTTGAATTCCAACTGTCCTGAAACAGCCAGTCTGAATGGATGAACACTCCTTATTAAATTCTAAAGGTTAACTCTGAAGTCTAATGATGGGAGAGTAGGTATTAAGTGCTGCAGTTCTGATCTTAGGACACTAGAAACAAGTTGATTATTTAATGAAAAATACTGTGCTGCTACTGACATTATGCTGTTTGTTCTTCATGGGAAGATGCTTTATGTGAAAACTTTGCTTCTTTTGATCTCCACGTATTTAGGAACTGTTGATGGAATGATAGTGATGGAATTTTACTCCTTGAAAAAATGGATGTCCAGACCTTTGCAGAGTTATCACTCCTAAAAAAAAAGGAGATTGCTCTCAAGCAAAGCCCAGACTGGTGATGGTCAAGCAGAACTGGCCCTCGCTCCTGCTGGCTTGTGGTTCTGCCATGTCTGAGGGTGAGAGGGGCACATTGGTCCCTGAGGGTGTTCACCCCTTGATGTGTCCACTGAGACCACCAGTAAAGCAGAGGGAGCCAATAACCCGGGCCTGATGACCAGCATACCTGTCTTAAAAAAACCCCACTGAATTCACCCCGTTTTTAAATAATACCACATAAATGTTCTTTGACCAAGTGGCTTCCACCCCTCCTGAAATGCTTCCCGCATTTTGTGTCCCAGCCTCTAACACGGTTCCGTGTGCTTCTTTTCTCTTGTGCTTCCTCGCAGGGCGAGACGGCCGGGTTTTCTTGGGCAGCGCTCGGCAGTAAATTCAGGTCTCTGCTCGCAGCAGAACCGAGGGAAGATTTGTGACAGATGGGGCTAAGTCACAAACTTGCAGCCTCAGGCAGAATTGTGGAAGTTTCCAGAGTGTGCCCATATTTACCTGATCAGAGAGAAAAGAAAATCTGCAGAGGAAGCCGAGCCTGGCTGCTTGTCATAGCTGACACAGAGCCATCTGCCACAAACCTGTGGCGGCTTCAGATCTCCAATCCCTGCCACCACCCCAGCTCAAATTAAATACAGATTCTTAGAGACGTTATGATGGTTACACATGTCCTCGGCATCACATGCAGGAGACTGTTCAAAAAAAATATGTGGCCTGTTGTGTAACCGCACTCATGTATCCCATATGTGGTGCCACATTGAATTTCCGGTTGAATCTGTTTTTATCCTTTGTACTGGATGACATGGTGCCTGAATTCTTTCTTTTCGCCGACACGATGGCAGCCAAGCTGCAGCTTCAAACGCTCACACTTGGCTGAGTTTCTACCTAGGTTGCCAGGTTATCATTGGAGCCTTATTGTGTCCTCAAAGGGCCACAGGGCCTGAAAGGAGGATCCGAATGCTGCCGGACTAATTGGGCAGCCATCTCTGGGTTGTTGGGAGGCAAAGGGCTGCTCGAGCACTCCTCTTTCTCTTTTTTTTTTTTTTTTTATTGCAAATTAATGACTCTCTGGCACAGGGGTTTTTAAGTGAAGGTATTAATAAGGGGTCTGGCAGGTAATCCCATGATTCGTGGAGTTACATTTGCATTTAATTAATCTTAAAGAAAGCTGAAAGATAAACAGCTGTAATTCAAACTAGCATGGGAAATATGCTACATGGTGCCATCTATCCGATAAAATGAAAGCCGAGACAGTTGTTTTATTTCTCTCAAGGATGGAGAACAAACAGATAACAATCAAAATACTTCCAATAAAAACCAGTAGTTTAAATGTAATGGCAGTTCATCAAGAATCTTTGCATCCAGTTGCAAATACAGTCTTTTAAAGATAAATCACTTATGATTCCAGCAGTCAAGCCGCAATATTTGTTGATGTAAAATGTTTTGAAGATGTAGATTGTACAATAAATTTTTAATAAAGTGCCCACTGCAATTTTTAATTAGCATATCTCATTCATGTATAAGTGTGTACATCTATCTGTATGTTTATCACCATGCATATCCTTGTGTCAGAGTCAATGAATGCAATTGTGTCTTTATCTGATGAAGTAGAATCTGGTTTGCAAGTGATAATAAAACCTTATGGCAATTCCGAGATTTTCAACTCTGCTCTGGGAAGAAGCAGGAAGAGGACTCTGGGTAAGGTGTTACGATGTGAAGCCTGGTAAGAATTGTCTTTGCAGACAGGTGTGGTCT
This sequence comes from Pachycephala philippinensis, assembly GCA_013397055.1. Taxonomy (NCBI): domain Eukaryota; kingdom Metazoa; phylum Chordata; class Aves; order Passeriformes; genus Pachycephala; species Pachycephala philippinensis. The sequence goes on from VWZT01013087.1 coordinate 837,696, forward strand.
CAGCTTCCCTTGGATCAGTCAGGGCAGCTCCTCTCCCTGAAAGGGGTGAAAGGCACAGGCTGGTCCCCCTCCCCACACACGTCTTTGTCACTTCTGACACCATCAAGAAGCTGAAATGTCATTTTTCAGCGTGAGAGAGAGCATGTGTTGCTTCTTGTTAAAATTACCCCATGAAGCAATCAAAAACAACCCGGGGAGACCCAATGGAAAGTGTTTGGGTGTTCTCCTGGCACTGCAGAGTTGTAATTCTGCAGTTATCATCTCTCTGTATGCAGGTTCCTCCTCCTCCTTTCTGCTCGGCCAAAGCCCAGCTTGGCTTTAGGCTCTGCCTGTGGCTGGGTGGACGTGGTCTTCTCAAGAGTGTAGGTATGGTGGTCATCCTTGGAAGAGCCAAGGAACAGGAGTGCCTTGCACTCCTACCAGAGTGTATCACAGATGTTCACCAGTGTCATCACACCTTGCACCAGCAAATTGGAACATTTTTTGGCTTCACTGCTGGGGAAACTGAGGCGTGGTGCAGTTAGAGCAAACTGCTACAAGTATCGCAGTGAGTCATCCTCCAAACCAATAAAAGGGAAAGAGGAGATGCTGTAACGCTGCACCAGAGCTTGTGGTGAGCAGACTCAAAACATCAAAGCTGTGTGGTTTGCACTCAAAGGCTCCTGCTGTCCTCAGGGCACGCCCTCATCAGCCCCACGGCCAGAGGAGGTCTCACCCAGCTCCTTGGTGAGGTGCAGCTCTGCCCTGCTGAACCTACTGACAGTGATACTTCAGCCATGCCCAGCTCTGTCTGGTGAGCAAGGCTTCATCTTGGTGGAAAATTTTTCCCTTCTTCTGAACCCTTGCAAATAATGTTTTATAATAGAAACCCTGTGAGGAGTTTAATTGCAGGGTAATAAATAGCAATGCTGTGTTATCTCCTGATATTTCTTTACATTCTTAGCAAAGATGCGCAGCTGCTCTGGAGCAAGGATCCCTGGAAGTGTTCAAGGCTGGGTTGGACGGGGCTTGGAGCAACCTGGTCTGGTGGAAGGTGCCCCTGCCCATGGCAGGGGATTGGAACTGGATGAGCTTAAATGTCCCTTCCAACCCGAACCATTCTGATTCCATGACCTTACCACGTCATGGACCTGCAGGTTGGCCTCGTGTCAGGGCCCATCCTGGCCTGTTTGAGGTCCTCAGTCAAGAGAGCAATGTAGGACTGCCAGGTAGTCAGAGGTGATATTTGTAGGGCTTCCAGGCAGCCAGAGGTGATGTTTCCCCCAGAGAGTGTCCCCTTCAGCCCTGCAGACTGAAACAACCTGCAGGGTTTTGCCTCTCAGTTTCAGCAGAGGAAACGAGACTGTCGCCCCACGCTGCTTCATTTCAACTCCTCACTTCAAAAGGTCAGAGGGACAAATTGGGACCTCGATCTCGTTGTTCCTACACACATGAGTAAGTGGTGAATGCAGACACCTAATCCTGTGAGTAGAGCGAGAGAATTGAACCTTGACTTACTTTCATGTTTATTGATGTTTAACCTGCATTGACACAGCGGTGCCAAGGCTTTGATACAAGGTTCAGTGCAGAGTCAGGGACGGGTTTTCCCGACTCTGTGCCAGCCTCACCAGGCAGCCCCCTGACCAGACAGCTCCTCCTGCATCAGGAGCAGGCCAGGCACCTAATCCTACAATCCTTTTGTCTTAGCATTTGAGATCACAGGAAACACAGGTCTATTCCACATGAGAATTGTCTTTTCCCGTATAATAGAAAGGAAAATCCTAAAGCAACCAGGGAATTCTGCAGCAGACCATTTACCAGCATCCCTAGCCCCACTCCGGTGCTGCAGGCACGGCAAGGAGCCGTGGCACCGACCAGCTTCCATCCCTGTTTGCAGCACTGAGACCTCTGCCTCAGCTCAAAGCTGTTCTGAATTAGGCGGTTAGATTTTTCTAATTGCGTTTTTAAAGACCGAGCCAGCAGTTCATTAGAAATCACGGAGCAAATTCTGCTTCTCTATTACACCAATATAAATCTTGAATGAATTTATATCAGGATAACTGGGAGGGTAGAATGTACCTCCCATCTTGTTCCTCAGATTATTAAAAGTTAAAGGGCCTTGAAAATTAAATTCACCTTTCCCTGTTCAAGCTGTTTACTCTGTTTTTTATTCCAGAAAGGACAGTTGAAAATAATTAACCAACCTCCTTTCTGCTCATAGGCACTTTTAAGTTGGGTTCTCATGTACTAGCCCGAGACTAGTTTGTGTGGAAAAGACCAGAGGGCATTTTCTTTCAAACAAATTGTTTTCATGGGAATAATTTCCCAGAGAATTATATTAAAACCTTTTGATGAATCCTTGATTTTTGGAAAAAAAAAATCCTCTTATATATCCTTGATTTGGGGGACTTGGCGATGTATTTGCAGATATAAATGAGCACCTTAATGAAAGTCCTTGAGGATTTTACCTTCTAACGGGCTAACCTTATTTAACCGAAATACTTCTTAGCGAGGCTTCATCTTGCAGGGAAATTTTGCCTCTGAGTTACCAACCCTTTGCAAATAAGGTTTTATAATAGAAACACTGATAGAACTTTAATTACAGGGCAATAAATAGCATCGCTGCCTAATCTTCTGATATTTCTTTAGATTCTGGGCGAGGATTCGCAGCTGTTGCTGGAAACCGATAATCAGGGGCTGTAGGGGTTGGGAGTTGTTCCCCCCAGCCCGCGGAAGCAGCAGCGGCAGCAGCGAGCGCGGAGCGGGACGCGGCCGCGGGACCCGGGCAGCGCCGGCGGCTGCGGGGAAAGAGGGGAGGGACAGGGGGAGGAATCGGGACCTTGGCATCGAATATCCCACCCGCCGAAAGGGTTTTCCCATCCCGGTGAACGGCCGAGAGGATGGAGGTGTGGGCAGACCAGGTTAAACGAGGCCAGTGGCAGCTGTGTTAGGAAAAATGATAAATAATAAAAATCATGACAATAATAATAACAATAGTGCGAGGAGCGTGAGCCGGGGGCAATCGCTGTCGGGGCAGCCCCGCGGAGCACTCCGCGCATCCCGGCGCATCCCGGCGCATCCCGGCGCGGCGCTGCGGGCGGAGCGGAGCGGAGCTTCCCCGGGAAGCGGGGGACGGACACGCCGCCCGCCACTTTTTGTCATCGATATTATCGATAATAAAAACATTCCCTTGAAAATCAGATTCTTCCGCGGCATTGCTATGCACAGACAGCGAAAAGAAAGGCTCCCCCCGCGCCGCGGCTTTTCCGCGGGTGCGGAGCGGCCGCCCGCGGTGCGCAGCCTTTCCCCAGCCCTGCGCGCCTCCGGCCGCCCGGCCCCGTTTCTCCTACGGTTCCTCCAGTAAAAACACAACCCCAAAAAACACCAAACGAACCAAAAATACCCGCAAGCCCCCGAAAGAAATCCCGGGCAAGGAGCGCGGCGCTGGGGAGGGATGGGAGGGATGCGTGCGAGGGGCTTAACCCTTGGAGCTTTGAAGGCAAAACAAGGAAATACGTTGGAAAGGCATGTCTGTAAACAATGATAATTAGCCTTTTCAAAAATCATAACACTGATTAAAATCTCGGATTCATTATTTATTCATCACAGAACCTCTTTGCAGACCTGGGAATAGTGATTAAAACCTAAGTGCTTCTCAATTTTGCACAGCTCGAGAGGAGCCTAAAAAGGGGTTAAAATGGAAAGGAAAGAGGAAACCAAGCAAACAGAATTCTTCTTTTAAGAACCAATACTTTCTTCTTCCCTTCCTGGCAGGAATACTCTTATTCCCCCAAATTTTGGTATTATGAAAATGTTTCTCATACTAAGTACAAGTGTTAGACTGAATCCAGTTGGTACTAAAATTGCAAACACACTTTCACTCCTAGAAAAGCCAACAGAAAGGAACTTCTTTTAACTCCATAATAGCAGGTTACGGAGTAAATGAACAACTGATGGTCAACTGGCCAATTATGGTATAAATATCCGTTGTTTACAGCGAGGTGTTAAATGAGCCTTTCGAGCACAAAGGATCAGACTGTCTAAGCTACAATTTGTGCTTCATCCCATTATGTCTCCCCGAAAAAGGCCCGTGCCGTTGTAGGTAATGTGCGCACAGAACATATTTCTCTCTGTTGATTTTAGTTTGCTTTAATTCAATACACACTCTTGTTTACTTTTTAAAATTTAAATAAATGTCAGCATTGTATAATTTCTATGTTAACAAAGCAGTGAGCAAAATCCCTTGTATGTTTATAAAATATTATTGTTTAATTCACATAGTTTAGGAATTCCAAATGTTGAGAATAGGAAGGAGGCCAAATACCATCTGTTTATAACTATGATGCATCATCATATGTGTACTTTAAAAAAGAAGAAGAAAAAAAAAAGCTTGGTCAATCATGCCACTGTTCTATCTGTTAGGAATATGGTGAGGATTTAAAATCTCTTTGTGCCATCCACAGGAAATTTTAGCGTGGTTTAATTCCGAGCAGGGATGTTACAGGAGTTGCTCACGTCTGTGTTCCTGTCAGAAGAGCTGCAGGAAACACTCACGTGCCCCAACCACTGCAGGCACGAATTCAATCACTTTCTCCCAGCCTCAATATTCCCCACTTCCAGAGACCGAGAAGCAAAACCTGAGAGATTTATTTAAACTCCTTTATAGGTTTGGGGAGGGGGGGAGGAGAGGGGAGGTGTGGGTGCATCTGGGGCTTCATTTCCAAGTGCTTCATACATTCATGTGCCCGTGTTTTTAAGGACAGAAGGAAAGCATGAGGATTTTGTAGCCTGTCTTGCAAAACACAGGCTATAGACTATCATTCAGCTGATTCTGCAAATAGCTTTTTGAAAAAAAAACCCTCTGTCAAATGTTAGTAGTTTTAGGTCCAAGTTAAAATAGGTCCTCGTTAAAAATAATACATTCCATACTACGGAGTGGTACGTAACGTGCATTTTAAAGAGAAGGTAGTCTGCAGGCTTAAAAACAAAGAGAGTGTCTCCAAGTTAAGTAGATAAGAAGATTTTTTTTCCCAAACCCGAGTTAATTAGCTGGTACGTCAAGCCTCATAGATGTCTTCCTACCTTTCAAGGGCTGAAGAATCCCCAGTAAATGTACTTAAACTTCCTAGCGAGGGCCAGTGAGATGAATGCAGAGATTAGGGCGAGTATTACCGTGCCTTCTCAGTGCATCCCAGCTGCAGTTCATCCTACTATTGATAATGATGCTTGGAGTTACTGAGGTGGTTTCTGAAACTCACATATGGGGTCCTTTCCCCAAGGATGAGGAATAATAGCGGCACTCAGGTGGTACAGGGAGGGTAAGCACAGATTTGCAGTTGTCTCTGCCTGGTGCGTGGTGACTTTTCAGTCGTGCTGATTTAATAAAGGGAGAGGTGCATTCAGGACAAGGGCTGTAATTCTCTGCTACAGTGTTTGATTTGTATTAACAAACAGGAGGGGGGGGGAAGAAAAAAGCACAGGTGAAAGGAAAAATGTCTGGGCTTGCTGGAAGCCAGCCCTGGCAGAACGCTGGTGCAGAGTGAAGTGTTTTGTGGCCAAACTCTCAGCAATTTCTGTAATACCACAATTTAGCATACTGTACACTGCACTCAAATGCCTGGGACTTTGTTTTTGAACTTCTTCCTTTCTACTGTTACACTTAACTTGCAGCATCTTGAATTACTTAGCTACACCCAGATAGAAAGTTACCGTTTCTTTAGCTCTACACCCTGCGCTGGGCTCTTAGTGCTAAAAAATGTCCATCAGAGTGGGAAAGCCCTTTCCAGCCCTTTCCTGTATATTTCCCAGCCTTTAACATAACCTTCTGAGACAGTTTATTGTCTTGAAAGACTTGAATATTTTTAATTAGGGAAAGGAAACGCCTTACACACCTCTCTTAAGTAATCTTTTTGGAGCTGGTTCCATCAGCAGGGATAATTTGCTACCGTGCCATGAGCTTAATCTGCTCACACTGACATTACGGGAGTGAGAAACAGGACAAAAGGCACCTTCTGTCACTGCAGTTTGCAAAAATATTCATAAATGTAAAATGTATACAATCCCAGCTTGAAAAAAAACCTGGTGCCAGCTCCACACAGCCAGGCACGCATTCCTGCGTATGACTTCCTATTTTCCATGGCTGTGTGATCCTGGGTCTCCCAAGCTGAGATACCAACCAAGGGGGAACATTGTCCAATTATGATGTGCATACCTGGCCACGAGGAATTCTGTGGACCCCTCATGCTCGTTTATCACTTTGTTTTTACACACTGAAGTAGTTTTATGGGATAAACGGATAGAGCTAAATACCATGTTCATTGCCTGCTTGGTTTTGTGCTGTTCCTGGGCACTCGGGGTTGGTGCAGGGAGAAGGGCATTTGGAATCACGCCCCAGCACAGGATAAAGGTGTAAATCCTTTATAAAGAGCTGTAGTTGTGGATATCTGGGACATCCAGGTGGGAAGCCATCGGTCCCTGGGTCTCTTGTGCTGTGTCAGGACTGCAAACAAAACACACACCAGGCATGAAGCACATGGTAATTCCCAAGCAGAATGTGTTCCCTGGTCATCACACCAACTTCTCACACTCTTTTGGGGTCTGAACACCTTGTGCTCCCCCTTAGCAGAGGTAACTGAGGGCATTGATTGTCTCACAAGCTGCCGGGCATTAACATTTAACCATCCTATAATTTGGTTTTTAAGTGAAAGCAGGGAGATTAATAAACTTAATCTAGCATTCGCAGAGATCTGAGGACAGCTGACCTCTGCCCTCTAGAGACCCAGGCTCATTTAAGAATCTGCATCTGAGAGAGCCCCTACAGTTGTCATGTCACAGCCAGTCCTGTCCCCCACGGGCTGCAGAGTGTCACCCTCGCTGTCTGCAGCAGGAGCAGTGGTGACAAGGAATTTGCTGCTTTTATTTGTGTTTCCCTCCTCTAGAAGGGTCAGTGTTAGCAAACACAGCTCCCTCCTGCAAGATAGCAGCTCTCCTGGAGAGAGAGGCACAGCAAAAGCAAAATCTTGGTCAAAAGCTGGTCAATATTTTAATTTGTTTGCATATAGGAGAGAAAGAAAAAATCAGACAAAAAAAAAAAGAAAAAAAAAGAAAGGAATAAAAAGGGATGCAGGAATGTCAGGTCTTTGTTTTAGGGCACAGGTCTGCAACTTTTGGCATTACCTTACAAAATTCCCAGATTGGGAAAGCCTTTCATGTTGGAGGCTTCAGCCAACGGAAGTGCTGCCTCGAACTGGCAAGCATTATCTGTGGATTTCTTTGCACATTCCACGTCCTGCAATTCTTGGGGAAAAAAACTGGGATAGGAGTAGTTTGTCAATGCTATTAATAGATATGTTTAATGCAGAAGTGTGCAATGTGATGAACAGCCTTGGCAGGAACCATATCCAGCCTGATTGTATTGTAATACTGTTTGATGCAGCAGTGTGTTTGATCAGTTACAAGTGATGAGTATCATATCACATCAAACAATTTAATACAGTCTCATTGTATGGAATTATGGCTGCTGTCAATCAGCATGTGGCCTATTCCTTACAGATCTGTCTTTGGGAGCTGGAATACAGTGGTAGCTTCATATGCATTAATAAATAAAGTGCTGCTGAAATTCCATGCAGACCTGTTGAGATTTTTGTTTCTCTTTCATGGCCTCTTTATTTTTTATTTCATTCTCATGATCTTTTGTCACTCTCCTCTTTCAGAATGCTGTGTGGAGGTGAATTCACCTGGTCAGCAGGACCAGCCAGGGTGGGGCCGGTGTGCTTTGAAGAATGCTTGGAAAACATCTAGCAAAAAAAAAAATATATATATATGAGAGTTGTGAATTTTGTTTTTCTGTGAACAGCAGCCTGAGTATAAATCCACTGAACTTGTTTTCAGCTGAAGCTTCACAGAGTCTCTTTTCTTGGCTTCCTCAGGGGGAGGAGAGGCTATCTATTAAAAATGCATATGTTTTGTCTTACTGCTTGGCGCACCTCACTTGATAACCCCCTACTTTGGTTTGGGGATGGCACTCTTTGAACTTAAAGTCTCTTCCTTAGGACTGATATATTCAAGGTGCTGGAGGGGAAGCCTATGTCAGATGAAAGATATGTATGTAAATAACGGTGTAGAGGTGGGGTTTAAGGCATCACCCATTTTACTATCAGTTTCAGACATATGCTGCTCTGCTGCTGGCTCGCCTTGCTCCCACTCCCCAACACAGAGGATGGTTTTTAATGAAGTCATACTCTGCTGCCTACAAATATGGGGTCATGCTGCACTTGTACAGGAGTGGTGATTTCAGTAATGTTGCTTATTGTGGTCAAAGAGGGCAGAAGATTGCCTTTTTGCATCGTGTGGCTCTGGGGTTTTGGAGCCTGCACAGACAAATTGATTGCATTGCAGTAGGGCCACACGTTCAGAGAATGGAGGTGTCACGCTGAAAAGCCAAATTTCAGCAGCTGATTAATCAATGTAATGACTCTAAGTTTTCCCACCTTTTGCCACTGTCTCAGCCTGCAGATCTAAATAAGATTGGTGCTTGAAAGGGAAACCTCAGAAGAAATTTTTGTAGATGCTAAAGGAAGTGGGTTTTGACTTAATAAATGGCACATTTCCTTCTACATCAAAAATTATCCTCGGGGATAAAACAAGGCCTGGTGAGAGAGAGGGACAGGAATAAGGATAGCTGCATTTAAGAGGTATTTCTAATTGACTTTGGGGTGGTGACTGAGTTTGAGCTCACCTCGGGTTTGCGGGGTGCAGCCTGGCTTTCCCTGACACAGATTTCACAGCAAAACTGCACTGATGGATCACAGCAAAGGCCTGGGAGCAGTCAGGGCCGTGCAGTGGTCAGGAGGAGGCTTAGCATTATGTAACTCCAACAACCTGAACTCGGAGGCATCCATATAAAGAAAATAAATGAAGACCCGGCTTGCTCCTGTAATATCATCCACCTGATAATTCCTGAGCACTGCTCAGCCAGGTATTTCCTCTGCCTCGTAATCCAAGCAAGATAGACAAGACCCCATATGCTCTGCTTTCCAATATAGGAATGGGTTGTCCTGTTACACAATCCATTCCGGAATCTTATTATTTTTATGGATTATAAACCAGCCACAATTATACCTTGCTCTCGCAGTTGAAGCTGATTAATTCAGAGCCAAAGATCTCCATAGTGTCTGACAGTCTGGGTCTTATGGTGCAAGGTAATGCAAAGTTAGCAAGTTTAAAATAATATTTACAAGTGTCTTTATAGCAAAATTGTTTTACTTCAGATCTGGCTTGTTTTGTGGGTACTAATGACACTCCAGGATCACACAGCACCTGAAGTGGAGCGTGTCCTACCCTGGTTTATCTCATGTCTGGCATTAATTGGCAATGGCTCCGTCTGAGACCGTGATCCAGTCAAATCCTGCAGGCCACGCAGGTCTGGGTGGTATTTAGATCAGAAAACTCATCCAAGCAAGAGGAGCATTGGTTTGCCACTAATCCACAGGAGAGCAGTACCTCCACAAGGTTATTCGTAGATTATAAGGCCAAGAAAGGACTATTTGGATCATCTGGTGTCACGTGTATAACACAAGCCATATGACTTCCCTCAATTAATTCCTGTTTGAACCAGAAAACCTCATCCTCTACCGGTCTAAAAATTTCCAGCCATGCAGAAGCCACCACAACCTTTGATATTATTAGATACGGTGTTTTCAGAGAGATTTTCTCTCAAACAAGGGGTCAAAAGTGGCATTTATCTCCTCTGATTACTAGATCCTTGTTGCTAGGGCAAGAATGTGAATCACAGCACTGAGACCGAGGTTCCCAAATACCAATTCCTTTCACCTGGGTTTTCCTCACTGTCTTTTCTTCATCTGGAATCCTTCATTTTGCCATTCCTCTGTGGTTTCTATTCCAAAGGGCAGTTCTTTGACGGCCACCACAGTGATTTGGTGCACAGAGCAATGGTCTTTTGATAAATAGTGGTCCCTGCATTCATTTGGTGGAATCCACCCAAAATCACCAGGAATGGCATTGCTGAAATGATAGCCATACCTATAGTTACGAGGATTTGATTTGATGTGCATTTTAAGGGTTTTAACAAAAGATAAAATAAAATAAAATTAAATTAAANACTAGTGTAGGTTGTGAAACCATTGCTGCTCACTGGGATGAAAGGCACCATATGTGAAACACGTTGCTGATTTCTTATCTCCAGAAGAAACGTTATTAAAGAGTAGCGGGACAGAATGATTTGTTTCTGCTGTAGGGTCTGCATTTCATGGGTTTAGAGAAAGAGGGTGAGTCCCATTCCCTCAGTATACACAACCTAAATCAGCACTGCTGAACTAAAATGTCAGAATTTAGTTACAAGGAGAAAAGTTTGTTTTAAAAATCCCATAGAACATTAATTTTTGCAGGCATTAGCCCTCAGTTGTACCACAGATGTATCTCCCTCCACCAGTGCATAGCCTATGGAGAAATATTATTTCTCAAACAGTGAAATGTGCTTCCTAGCTAAGGAGATGTCCACATTTCCCCCATGACAGTAATAATGAAAAGCTCCACAAACCAGCAAAATTCAGCCCCTCCTTTCCTTTCTTGGAGGGTGGAGGGAGCAAAATTCCTAGTGCCTGTTTGTTGCAGGGACAGTGAGCTGTGGGACAAGAGGACCCTTCCTCCCACGGGCTCCAGAGCATCCAGAACCCAAATGACCCCACCCTGTGCCAAGTGAGGGACCCCCACCCGTGTTCCCCAGGGACAGAGCCTTCCCCTGCTCGCAGGATGCTCAGGAGACAGCTTGCTTTGAGCAAATGCTGCCCCATCCTCAGTGTGGGTGTCCAACTCGAGATCTCCAAGCACCTCGCCGAGAGGATGATCCGACAGGACTTTCCCAGCAATAAATGGTTCCATGTGATTCTCCATCTTCCCTCTCCTACCCTCCCGCCTCCGGTGCAGGACCCCCAACGAGTTAAAAGTGTAAGAGCTGCTCGGAAAGGGGTCAGCTAATAAATGATATCGAAATCCCAGTCCCAGATTTTCTGTTTCCAACATGCTGCGCAACTGACACTGTGACACTTTGGCAAGATGATGGAGAAAAATCCCGTGCCAGCTGACTGATGAGCACCCATCTTTTTTAATTAATTGGGTTGAAAAATGTCTCGTGTCAGTTTGAATGTAGGGGCTCTTTCAGCTGCGTTTTTCTGGATACATATATAGATATATCTAACTGCAGATTTGAGAGCCCAGCGTGAGGCCTCATAAATGATAAAAATATGTATATATTAGAATTATACACACACACACACATGCACATATTGGATAAATTGATACTTAAACATATATGTGTGTATATAATGTTCTGTTCTCTGTTCTGAGAGATATTTATAAATAGATTTTATATATATCTATCGCTATTATTCACAGCTCTATGTGCATGTGTATTGTAAAATCTGTTTGGCTTTTTTTTCCCTGATATGCTTTTTAGTTTTTAGCAGAGTAATATATCTGATTTCTCTTTAAATTAAATGAATTTATTTGTCTGCCTTCCCTTAATGGAATCAGTTTTGATATACTCTTTGTTCATGCTCTTACAGGCTTCAGTCTAAGGGCTCTTTGTATTAACTTTTTTAAGTTACATTACAAAGAGGTTTTAAGATTTCCCAACAGGCTTTTATTTAACCAGGGCTTTTGATCTCAAACCTGCTGGGGCCTAGTGAAATCCTTACCAATTCTCCAGTAACTCCTCACTATTGGAATTTGAAAAGACCCACCTGAAGGATTTAACTCGCTGTATGGCTTCAGCCATCCTTTAGATGCTTCTATTCATGCAGACAGCGAGGGGGTCGAGGGCACCCTTTGTGATCCTCCAAGTAGCCTAAGGTGCCCTTTGCATAAGTTGTACTCCTGAGGAAATAAAAATCAGGAGGACACAAACCTATATACCTTATTTCCTGCTATCTTTACTTAAAGGAGGAGCACAGGGGGTCTGCTTAACATCCTTTGCTACCTAAATACCTTTTGGACATGGGAACTCAATAAAGGAACTTTCATTGCATCCATTACCCTACTGCGGTGCATAGCAAATTAGATTTAAAAGGGTACTTTTTCCCTTACAGCTATTTCTATCATTTTCTTTAAAATTTCAATTTAGTGTCTAGTGACAGAATATTCTGTAATGTACATTAGAACTATATAACACCAATTATGCTAACTGTGAACATTATTTCAAAAGAATTAGTTATATTAAGTTATAGATAAACCATTGGGAAAAAAAAGGTCAGGTTAGGAAAAAAAAAGGAGCTATGTGATAATGTTTTAAAGGAGCAACATGAAGTGAATGCTCTTTTCATTTTTTAATCCTTTCATTTTGCATAACCCACACTGAAATTTTGCTACTGGCTTGGTCTTGGTTATTTAGGCAGGGGGGTGGCATGTCACTGTGTTAGTTTACAGCTACAAATCGTCGTGTAAAACCTACAGCTGGGTCTTGTGGTTGTGGAGAAACATCATTTCCTCTGTTTGGGGGGAAATGGAATTGCAGAAATCCATGAAAAGTCTTTTGGCAGACACTGATGACCAGTATGTAGGAAAAAAAAAAAAAAAAAAAAAAAAAGGAAAAAATGCTGGCAGACCAAGCTTGAAAGAATATAATAGCTAAGCACATTCTTGTCACAGTTTTGGTTGTCTGTTTTCTTTCTCGTGACTGTACCACACATGATATGTCTGTTACCTGCATTCTGTGTTAGCTTTCTCAGATTAATTCCTTTTCTATTTCAGCCCTACGTTAAAATAAAACCACCCCAGAGAGTGCAAGAGAATCTAAATGTACCTTCTGTTTTCATGACTCTTATTTTCATTTGTCTATTTCCTATTGGTTTGCGGGTTGGAGGAGTTTTGAGTTTCAAGACATTTTAGATTTGTGCTCCTTCTTTGTATGCATTTGATTTGGATGTGCATTGCATTGGAGATGTTTTTATGTAGATGAATAAAATAAAAAACTCTCTATTTTAATTCTTACTTTTTCCTGCCTCAGAACTGGTTCAAGACTTTTTGCTGGAACCGTGTGTGGTTTGGTTATTTCAATTTGTAGGGATTCCTGGCAAATCATTTGTGTTTGTTTGACGTCCTGTGGGATCAAACTGCCATGAATTTTGAATGATCTAAAAACTGTGTAGTTTACTTCGGCTAAAACCGCCTTCCACTTGAAAACATAAATCAGCACAGTTGAAATCTAGTCAAGGTTTTTTTGTTTTTTTTTTTTTAACACTTGGGATTTGCCTCAGCTCCAGCTTGAGCTGCAGCATCGCTGTGCTGGTGCCTTGCATCCAGAAGAAAAGCTGGATGACATTGCCACGAGTCAAGTGCCAAATTGCTGAGCAGGGGACAGTCCTGACTGTCCATCACCAGTGATGGGTCCTTGGGCAGACTCTGAAATGTGCCCTGCCTAGGATTGCACCTTCTGCAGGCTCACTCAGGGTGGGTTTTCCTGTTTTGGGGCCTTCTCACACTGGTCTAGAGTACAATGACTTCACAAAACCCATCAGACTCCAAGTCAACCACAGAAACACAGAATCATTTAGGTTGGAAAAGACCTCCAAGATCACCAAGTCCAACCATTAGACTTTTGTTCAGGACTCTTTTAACTTTCAGCCGCAGCTCCAAGTGGAGTTACAGTAGGAGCTTTCACTTTTCCTCCAGCAGTGAAGTGAAATTGGAAGCAGATGTGAACGCTGGCATTGTCTCTGGGGGACAGATGATGTTATTTCACCAGCTTGACATCTGTTGAGACTTGATTAAACCCAAAGCGTGCTGGGCTGGTCCTGTTCTCTAGATCCTCTGAAAAGGGATTTGTCCCACCAAGTGTATTTGGGGATTCAGGCTTCCCTAGAAACCTGAAAGCCTCTGAGCTGTGGCTTCAAATTGGACTTTTCTATGTTCAGAAGATGCAAACCACAATGGAAAGGGAAGTATATCTTTATGGCATGGATGTGAAGCTTTAATACGAGTCCATCTTTATAAAACAGTGGGAAAGAAAGGTAAATTGAGAGGGGAGGAAGGAGCTTTTGATTGGCAAGGCCTGATGATACTTTTGAATGTGTGTCCGTGTGCACCCACAGGAGAATGCCCTGATCCAAACCTTTATTCTTGGAAACTTCCTGAGAACTTTGCTGGGCAATGTCATCCTTGCCCACCCCAAAAAAGGGATCACTGTGCTCCTCAGGCACATCTTTTCCACCACGCTGTACCCATCACTCCGCGTCTTGGAGGGGTATAGAAAACCCTAATTTCCATGTGGATGGCGAGGGATGCCTTTGTGGAGGGAGCAGCACCGGATGCTACCCGGATGCCTGAATAGCCCTCAAGAAACCAAAGCATCCCAAGTTTTATTCTACCAGCTCCCCCTGTGACCTTTGGTAAGCAACTTAACCTGTTGTCCTCAGGCTCCCCAGTAAAATGGGAGACCTTAATACTTATCTGGTGGGATAACAGTGCTTAATACTTACCTAATTGGATGACAATACTTACCTACATACCTCACAGGGGTGTTGTGAGGATTAATTAGCTAATGTTTGTAAAGTGCTTTGGGGATGGAAAGCGGTATATAGTAATGCTAAGCACTATTACTCCGTGTCAGCACCGAGACCTTAAAATGGCTAAGGCTGCAATAAGAGTTTTTATATGTTTTAAAATAAGCCAATTCTGCAAGGCATCCGGATGCTGGGATTATTTTTAGGCAGAGATTTCTAAGAAAGTTGGGAAACAGAAGGGTATAATTATATGACCTGAAACCTTTTGTTGTTTCTTTTGGTTGACCAGCTAAACAATCTTAGGTGTCGTTTGATGAATTGTAAAAACTGCATGTTGGAGTTTAAGACATATCAGTGTTTACTCTTGCTGATCAAACAATATTCCTTGAAATAAATATCTTTGCTACAATTTGGACAAACAAATATATTAAATAAGCCAGAGGAAGTATTTATTCCTATGTTCTTTCTTTTTGTATTTCTTTCTGTAAGCAGCTTTTTTTATCAGTGTAATTCTGCTCTTGTTCCCATTAGGGTAACTGAAAGGTAACACCGCTGCAGTAAATGGAATTACACCAGATACAAAAGCATTATGTGAGAGCAAAATTATATTTATATGTGGTCTGAAATGCAACCTGACACTTGGTTTTAAAGAAAAATCAAACCAACCGTTCCTAGAAATATATATAAATGCAACTTTAACAGAAATTGTCAAGCTCTTTGTTGAATCCTGCTTGTTTCATGGCAACTCCTAAACAGATTTTGCAAAAGGAAGGTCTGGTATAGCATAAACCATATTTTCCCTTTTGCAGGAGGAAACTTTGCAGATTTTTTGCCTTTAAATATTTTATTTGGTTCCTAATGTGGGCTCTTGGTCCAAGAAAGCAACTTTATAGTTATCAAAGCACCCATTTGTATATTTTTTTGCTAGAGCATTTCTTCAGATCTTTTCCTCTCCAGTGTTAAAGAGAATTCCCACAAATTCCTAAAATCTGTTAAAATACAGAGCAGAGTGCTTACATTGATATGTTGTATGTTGGCTGTCCCTGGTAAAGAGCCTGTGCATTTTCATCCTGGGTATGCAGAAGAAATTCAATCTCCTGCTGGGCTGAGCACCAGGATTTGGTTGGCTCTAGGACCAATTCTTACATTTCTGCATCGGGCAAACATAAGAATGGATAACACTTGAAATAAAACCGACCCCAAAGCCTTCCGTGTGGATATCAGGTTATTTGAAAACGTAATAGAGTCCATCCACCATAATCAAGGGTGAGTCAAGGAAAATGGCATCAAAGAGCTCAGAGCAGCCAAGAGGAAAGCTCAACCCAACCCCGAGCGTGTTGTCGATGTCCCAGCTGCCAGAACAACCCAGGAGGCTTTTTGGGAAGCAGGCCAGCAAGTCAGGTGTGGTTGTTGGGAAGGATATCTCCCAGATTAACTGGTGTTTGGCCCTTCAGCTGCCATGAGAGCCCAGCGTGGGCCAGGGGTGCTGAATCCAGCTTTGGACCACAGGAGGAGGGTGAGGTGAAGGATGATCAAGGCTGTCACCGCCGAGCTCATCAAGCTAAAGCTTATAATGTAATATAATAGCTATGGCGTGCTCTGTGCTTCCTGAGGAGGACCTGAGGGGATGAGGGGACCTAGTGTTTGGGGAGAATTATCTCTCTCTAGGCAGCAGAATTTAAGACTTGGAAGCCGGGAAATTTGGTTGAAGTACAGGACTTTGCTAACCCCTCGGTGCCCGTCGTTAGCATTTCCCAGAACAGGAACTCTTTGCCAAAATGGAAAGGATGGCCATAGAAATTGCCTGGAGCTAAGAAGGTGAAATGCAGACAGGGAGGGAAAAGCTGGGGAAAGAGGGGGTTGCAATGGGGCATCAAACAATGGAAAAAAAGTAAAAATCTGAATTTCTGTCTCTGCTCTCAATGACCTTGGGCAAATCGTATAAGCGCAGTGTAAAATGGGATAAAAGCCCATTTCTACTGCACTTGAGGAATGATTAGAGATAGTGCAGTGTCCAGGTGCCACCATGATGGAGACAGACACAGATTTGCAGAGCAGCTCCCAGTGTCACTACACACTGCATCATGTGATGGGAAAGCACTTCTGTTATCTCTTTCTGCCTCAGGAGACCTAAAGAAGATGTAGCAGTGGATAGTTTTGTACACCTGGATTTAATCTTCTCTCTCCTGCCTTACCCAAATCAACTCCATCTGATGGTGTAGTGCATATTTCCAGCATATTCACCAGTCTGGCAGCACTCCTTTAAAGGAGAGATGTTCTGGGAGGAAAGCACAGCCCAAAGCTCACCTTCCTGAGCAGACTGTGCTTGCTGCACCAGCAATGAGAGACGTGTAAATCAGCCAGTAACACCTGAAATTGCTTCAGTGAAGTCTACCAGAACTTGTATGCCAAAGATTTTGTTCGTACTCTAACAATGCTTAATAAATAGAATTTTCTATTAAAAAAAAAAAAAANAAGCAGTGGTCATACAAATAAGACAGTGCTACTGAACAGGAGAGCTTCAAGGGGACACACAGTACCTGGTCACTGAGGCTGCCTCTGGCAGTCAAAGAGTCACAGAATCATAAAACCATAGAATGCTTTGGGTTGGAAGGGACCTTGCAGATCATCTGGTTCCAACACCCACGGGCACACTTGGGCTGTCACTCGTTTTATATTAAAAAAGCTCAGTGGTCCCTTCCTCATCTTTGGCCAAGTATTTTCACTCTCTCCTGGGAGCAGCA
Organism: Pachycephala philippinensis; assembly: GCA_013397055.1. Taxonomy (NCBI): domain Eukaryota; kingdom Metazoa; phylum Chordata; class Aves; order Passeriformes; genus Pachycephala; species Pachycephala philippinensis. The sequence continues at coordinate 854,935 of VWZT01013087.1, forward strand.
CCGATGTTCCATGGTGCATGGCCACCCTGGGGAGCCAAACTGGCCAAACTCCCAGCCAGACCTCAGAAATGAATCTCCAAATGGTCCCTGGAGGTATCAGCCCCAGCCTAGAGAAAGGATGTAGAGTGTGGGATAAGGAATATTGGGAAAGGTAGAGGCACAGCAGCCTCAGAGGGGTCTGGATAAGACACCAAGAAAACACCTGAAGAAATACCTTACTGACTGGTTTTAATCATTGCTGGTGCTGTAGGTGGCCAGATACAAAAGATTAAAAAAGAGGACAAGAAAAGGGCTGTTTTAAATTAAACATTTATTCAGAGATGGCCTAAATTAAGCAAAGGACACCCTGTGCAGGATGCTGAAGCCTGTGGCAGACCGGAACCCTCTTGTTTCTGCCTCAGCCTCATCTTCATCACTGCAATGAAAAGTATTTGTGCTCTGCTCAGCGTGTGTGGATTTCTGCAGCCCTCAATGGGATTGTAGGGAGAATCAAAGTGAAGTGTCCTCTTTAGGTCCTCAAGAAATAGAGCTTTCTGCTGGTTAACCATTACTTTGCATTTTCCCTTCCTTACAAAACGACTGAGGTTAAACATTAAGCGCCTGCAGTGAAGGACACCTGTATTTGCTGGTCCTATTATGCAGCTCTACTGAAAAGGCTTTACAGCTGTCTAAATTAGCATAATTAAATCCACATCAATTAAAAAACCTCCATCATCTCTTTCCCCTTCAGATGCAGATAGTCGCATTTGTCTAAGGTGCTAAGTGACAAAGGAACTTTTTAACAGTGGAAGCCCGAGCTGAAAGGAAGAGTAATACGGGTTGTATATTGGCCCGAGGTTCACCTTAACACCAGTGGAAGTGATTAGTGGGTGCTGCTCTGCCTAAAGAGGTAGAGCTGCCTTTTGCATGACAATGATGCCAGGACCCAGAGCCAGGCATTAGAGATGTGCATTTTACAACAGGCTTTGGCTTCTATTGCTCCTTTATACCCCATTAATGGGGGGAAACAAAGCCTGGCATGATTTGGCCAATTTCCCCCACCCTACTTTCTTCCCTTTTTTGTTTTTTTGGGGCCTTTTTTTTTTTTTTTTTTTTGGTTGTTTTGTTTTAGGGTTTTGTGTTGTTGTGTGTGGGGAAGCCCCAGTGACCCCAGGATAGCAGCAAGGCTGTGCTGTGTGATGCGAGCGAAGAGAATTCCTCCAGATGAAAACTGACATGGGGTTCAGGGGTTAATTTCTGGAACAGGCGCATTTGCATACAAATGAAAAATGATGGAATTTCTGTTCTCCTAAATTTTCAATGTCATCAGCATCAAACAGCAGTCAGTGCTCCCTTGCTGTTTGAAGAATATTCATTACTTCAGAAGAAGGGGCACCTTGTTTGGTATTAATCTCCTCTTCAGGTCAATGACTTAATTTGCTAAACTCCATCTGAAGTGCCACTCACTTTTTGATTTCTCTGCTATTCTTTGTTATTTTTCATAACATGTTCTTAATACTTTTTTTATTTGTAAGGGGATACACGTCCCCAGCAAATGCAAGCGGGAGGAAGGACTGCCTTTATTTATTTATTTTCACCCAGAGAACTCAGCATACATCTGTATCATTTGTAGCACGTTTTGGTGTCTGCTCACCCTAAAATTCATGGGGGTTTTAGCAGAAAGAAAATAACCTGTGGACTCAAATGGGAAAACAAACATTTTTCGTTCAAAGCTGACATTTAAATGGACATCTGGTGCCTTGTGCAACAAGGTTATGAGGTGTCATGCCTCTAACAAAAGGTAACAAGCGGCAATGTAATTAATCCCCCAAAGAAAATCATAATATTCTTTTAGTTCCTGCCTCTGGAAATTCTCATCTGAAACCGCAGTGGCTGAGGACGTACTCGAGGAAACTTTTGTGTTCGCTCTTATTTCCCCATTGTCCTCTCCGTGTCTGCCAGGGGCCTGAGGAAGGATCCCATTTCCCCCTGTTTTTGCCCTTCATGGTTATAATTCTTCTCCCTGAATAGGATTATTCAGGGGATCTTTAGATCTTCAGGGCTTGGGGGTGTCTCTGGGAAATTGGCCCAGGGCCCTTGGGTGGCCATTCCCACCCTGTGGCCTGGGTGCTCCTGGCTGAGGGTCCCAGGGGAGGGTGGGTGTCCCTGTGGGATGGGAGCCATCCCGCTCATGTGGAAGGGCTGTAAAAAAACCCTCAGAGTTGGGATTTGCACTATAACCTTTTGTTTTTATATGTCCAGGCCTTTTTGAACTTTCCAGTCAGACTTATTCTTGAATCTCAAAATAATGGGGTTTTTTTGTTTGTTTGTTTCTTAATTATTAATCAGATCTGATTTTTTTGGCATGAGCGCTTATGGAAATGAAGCAATTGCACTGTCTGTTCTTCTGTCTGTCGCCCCTACTAACTTTTGAACCTCTTTGCCAATATCTCTCCAGTTTGTTAACAGGCTACAGAGCTCAAAGGTGTGAAGTGCTTTCCAGTTTTTTTTTTTTTCCTCCCATAT
>VWZT01013087.1:858087-874037 GCA_013397055.1 Pachycephala philippinensis
TTTTTTTGGTGACTTGCAAAGGGGAAAAGAGGTGATCTGAGGATTAATTCCCTGTGTGTCTCTATGAAGGCTGTTAGCAATTAACCAACTCGGTCCGGATGCCTCCAAGTCCAGCTGGGTGAGGTTCAAGATCCTTGGCAAAAAAAAAAAAATCAAACAACAAACTATGTGCACATAATATATACAAACAACTCGCGTGCAATTGCCTCTTGCTGCCTTCTCTTCATGTAACCTTTCTTTAAACTGAGAATTTTTGAGGTTTTTCCATATTTATACTGTATCACTCAGCGGCGCTGTAGTCCTGACCAGGACCTCGAGCACTCGAAAAACAAAAATAAACAGGGGGTGATGGAGGCGAGTTATATTCCTACCTGGAGCATTAACTTAAGAGTGTCTAAGGGCCTTGATCCTCAGCCCCAGCCAAGCTGGATTTAGCATAGGTCATATTAAGGTGGGGCAAAGGGGGCTTTGTGTCATTTTTAGATCCCCTTATCCCGGGCTGCGGAGCCCTGGTGTGATGGGAGGTTGGGATGGCAGAAGGGCCGGTGCGGTTGGCGCAGCGCCATCCCGAGATCCTCTTCACCAAGGGCAATTCGGGGGTGACGGGATAAGCCAGCTTTGCAAAGGCAGCTGCTTTGGGAGCCTGGATCTGCCTTGTTATCCAGAGAGAACGTCCTCGGCACAGAAAACTTTCTCTGTGGGAAGGCTTGGAAGTGGGAATGGATCCTGCTCTGACACGTCTGTGATGAGCGGGGAGACGCTCCCCTCCGGTGCAGTTTGTTGCTGTCGGAAGAACAAATCAAGGAATTGTCAGATAAAGCCGAAAGAATCAGTAAAAATCAGCATAATCCAAAATTCAGGGCCAAAGAATTACAACTGCCCGTGTCTTGTGCTGTGAAATCCTTCTGCCAGGGGGGCTGGATTCCTCCTGATTCTCTTACATGACAAAATGCAGGCAGAAAAGTGACTCTCATGAATGCTTTTGTAGTGGAAGGCTCAGGATTGTATCTGAGAAGCTGATTCTCAGTCACATCTGTCTATCTTGTTGTATGAATATTGATAATGAAGTCAGAAAGAGAGACTTGTCATCCTAAGTGCAGCAGACTCTGGCACTTGCCTGCTCAGAAGGAGGCGGCTCTGCTGCTTCGCTGCTGTCGGTGATGTCGGTTTGTTGAAATAATATGTCTCTGCCAGCTGAGAATCTGGCCTCAAAATGAGAAAAGTTGAGATTCCCATTGTTGAATTAGTTTGGCCACATTAAAAATACGTTGCTCTAGAAATGTGTATATGAATATGCTAATGTTTATTTTGCTAAATGTGCTTGCCAGGATGTGCCATGTGGCTGAGTTAGTGTTACTTTAAGAATCCTAATTTTTTGCCTTTTCAGACTTTGGATCTTTTAAACTTGTAAACACAGCATTTTGTTGGCAAAAGTCTCCATGATTTTATGCATACAGCTGACTTTTATCTTCACTTTTTACATCACCTTAATACTGAAAGAGAGAAAGCACTCATCTGTTTATGTTAAGTTTATCAGAAATACTCCAAAGTTTTCCATGACTAAGATATTATATTGTTACAGTGGCTTGCTACAGGGTAATTTCAAGACAACAAACAGAATATTTCAAAGCCCAGATGTCCTGTTTAGACAAGGGGGTTTATATTGATTAGGATCTGCTTTCACCTAACATCATGTAGCAAATATCACAAAGACGTAATTAGAAAATTCGGTACAATATTTAGTCCTAGTCCCTGTGTGCCAGAATTGTTTGACTACTGAGAAACCGGAGCTTGTTTGCATCCCAGTGTGTTGTGAAACGCAAACTTCAAAGAAAATATTATATCTCCCAACTCCAGCTCGTGAGAGTCTTGGAAGTATAATACAGAAAGGCTTAACAATCCCTGCTGAGGAAAGGGCAATTTGACACTGAAACTACTGTTAAAGCACCGTTGACACACTGGTGGGCAAAAAGTGCTTATTAGAGGAGTCTAGTTACAGTCTCAGGAGCCAGGCAGAGAAAACGCACCCGAGTCATTGTGAAAGCTGGCAAGTTGCACCAAATAGATGTGTTTTGTGTATGTGTCTGTGCTATTTTTTTCCCCCCTCCTTAACTACACGTATCTCCATGTTTGTTTCGTAGGCTTTCCATAAGATTGGGGCCCTCGCAGTATTCAAATAAAATATTTAGATTTGCAAAACTTCTGGAAGCCAGATTTTTAAGGGAAAAAAGAAGTTTTTTGTCAGATTGTCAATGTCTGAATTTCATCACAATCTGTTCAGCTGTTTGTTGCAGGCAGGCGTAAAACATAGTGGGTAAGTGTGTGTTTGTACTTCTTATACATATTGAAAGAGGGCTGCCTAATCCCCTTGATGAGGAAAGCTCTGTAAATTATATACATCTGCAGGCACTGTGCATGGGTAGTACAGAAGCAAAGAGGCAGATCAGCAATTTGAGGGAGCAAATAAGAATTTTCTCGCAAAGTCGGCGACTGGGAACCTTAGAGCAGCCCAGCCTCCTGGTGATGTCATTTACTTGTGGGTTTGTTTGGGGTTTTTCTGAATGACCCGACTGTTTTGCCTTAAAAAACTTTGCCTAGGAGGCCCTTCTACGCACTCAGGATTCCTGGCAAGAGAAAAAAATATTTGCTGATGACAGCTCTGAATATATTCTCTTTAATTGTCACTTATGTCTCTGTCCCATCCTCTGCACTGTGCTAAAAATAGTAATTCGGGTTGATGGTTTCAACACCCTCTAATGTATGTATATTATTGCATACAAAACCTACATAAAAATGTCAGGAATGAGACCTAAGCCAGGAATAAAATTGAAAATCACAAACACGAGAGAGGACCCAAATAATGAGGGTGTTGCAGGGAAATGTTATATTGATGTCTCTGTGTAAATACATGCAGGCAGAGCAGTAAAGATCCTAACACCTTCCATGCATAGAGGATTCCTAGAATAATATTTGCCTATTTTTTTTTGGTAAATATGTAGGTAGTGTTTATATTTATCCTCAGCCTTCCCCTGCTCCTTTTAATAGCATGATTTGCTAATCATGCCACAACACTTGTAAGGTAAGTGCAGAACATATTTTCCTGTCCATTTTGCAGAGGATAAATTTGTCCAAATTGCACAGCAAGTGTCTGGCAGAAGTGAGACTAGACACCAGGGATAAAATCCCTTTGATTTCACTGAGGCAAGGATTTTATTCCAGGAGTTTTGTCTCCACTTCTCCACTCTGTCTCCTATGCCCTATGTATTCTGGGCTTTTGTTGTTACTTGATCCAAGTCTTGGCTCATAGGGTTAAAGGAAAGTCTGACAAAGAGGCAGCAATGGTAGCGTTAACGTGACACTGTACTTATGGTTTTGTCAGCATTTCCATTATAAACTTCTGTTTGCAGCAATTATAAATCAACCATGAAAAAAAAAAAGAAAAGAAAAGAAAAGAAATCACTGTGAAGTAAAACTTGGCATACCAGAGTCCAGGAGGGAATTTTGAGCTTTTGGAAATAATGGCTTCTGATTACCATGGACAGGCATGACATGATGTGCAAATATACACTCCACATTGCACTGGAAAAAAAAATCAGAACAAGTGTCACCACTTTGTCATGGCCAAGAGTGTGAGGAAAGAGGGTCTTCCTGACTTTTGGAAATGTGAGAAATATTTTTATTTTATTCCCACAAACATCCTATTAATGCCCTTAACTACTTCTTAATTTTTCCTGTTTACTTTGTATCATCCCATGTCAGGGAAGGACGATGGCTGGCTTTGGGGTTTGCAGTGGATCAGAGTCAGCTGGTGTTGATCAGCACAGCTCCACCCAGGTCCAGTGAAGTGAGGTTGGCTTACACCAGCGGACAGTCTGGCTCTGTATCGCCTTTCCGCAGGAGGCTGCGGCATTTGCTACCCATTTGGAGCACTAGTTAGTGTTTGTTTAACTTTGGAAGTCCGTTCTGCCATACTGATTGAATTCCAGTGGCAGGATAGGCATAAGTTGACTTGAAAGTGTTTTTGCGGAGGACATCGTTGGTTAATTTTAAGTTGTATTGTGCTTACATTTATTGCATTGTATTCCAGGCTTTCTTCTGCTGCACAGCAGAGCAATGGAGCAGGTGGTGCTCAGCCGGTTTACAACTGCCAGGCTGGTCCAAAAGGCTGCAGCTATCACCTACCCTGCACCCAAACCGTGATTTTGCAGGATGGAGCTGAGTCACTGCCCATTCTGGGTCAGAGCTCCGGGCTGTCCCCGGGACGAGCTCCCTCCTGCATCATCATCACTCATGAGTCACGCGAAAGACGAGCTGTTGGCTCATCGGAGCAGCATTCCCCAGCAGCCGAGCTGGAACCCGAGTCCTTATTTCTGAATTCGTCTTGGAAATAATGACAGCGCCGTAGTAGCTTTGGCTTTCAGTGCTGCTGCTAATAACTGAGTGCTAAATGTGGAGCAGCCCTGCAGGAGTGTCCCAGAGTCAGGTTACGGGGAGCAGGCGTCAAAACAAAGGTGCAGCAAACTCGAGGTAACTCATTGAATTGCGCGCCGGGGTTGGGCGTAGGGAGGAGAAGCAGCAAAAACTCCTTGCTGGGGTTTTTTTAGATGTGACATTTCAGTGATGTACCAACAGAGGAAATTTTGCTTGCAGAATCCTGTGAGCAAAACACTTCTGAGAATGTATGTATACAATTGTTTAAAAAAACACAGGGTTACTGACACAGATGCCAATTTGGTAGGGCATATGGAACATTTACACTTGCCTTTTTCATTCTTTCTTGCTACAGCTGGTACTGATTTAGTATGTGAAATTTTACTAGCAGGAGTGCTAATCAAGACAGAGATTTCTGTGAGGATTTAGTCATTTATGTGGAGGAAAACTATGGGTATCATTAAAAAGTACAAGATCATCTATGAGAGGAACATTATCATTAGCAACCTAATTTTTAAAGCAAACAGAGGGAAAAAACCTACTGTATGTCTTCAACAGCAGCAGCAGTAGAAAATGATGTTCTTGTAATATTCAGTCATGTCACCTCTCTCTAAGTTTGGGCAAAGAAAATTTGAAATTCACTTGAAAAAAAAAAGCAATAGTTGCTCCAAGTGTTTTTTCAACCAGTGTGATAGCCTGTTCTGCTACATCAAATGGATATGGCTGGGAATGGGATTAAATCCAAAAGCCACATCCAAATCCTGGATCTGTGTTTGAATATGAGGCCTCCATTCAAACCTAACTCTGTGATGGGGCTGCCTTTCACCATCTTGGCATTTGAGAAGGGGCCAACAGTATCCCACATCTAAAATCCAGAGTTTTTGTAAAAGTTCCCTTCTTTTTTTCAGGAACTGCAATCTGGGCCTGGAATGGAGACATTCAGATATTAAGTACCAATTCTGGCCAATTTCTGATGGGAGAAGAAATACTGTATTCCACCAAGAAGGCAACGAGAGTATATTACTTATCCAAAGAGGTGATTTTTGCATTACACACGGTGTAAAAAATTATGCCCGGGTTTAACTGCCGTTTCCTGCCAAGATTATTTCAGCGCAAACAACAACGGAGTAACTGCTGTATGTTAAATATGTTGTACAGGTGGCCCAGTGATACGGGAGACCTGAGCAGTAAAAGCCGACATCTGCGGCCGGAGGTGCCTGAGCGCGCTGGAGCCGTGTCCTGGTCCCCATGGAGAGAGGCCAGCTGCCCGTGCTCACAGCTCTGCCCTCGTGGAGACGTGTGTGAGGAGCTCTGGAGTGCTCTCCCTGCCCTTTCCCGGCTGCTTTCCCAGCTAGTTTGGGGACTGTGAGGAAAGACAATGTGAAGAGGATGCTGGGGTGATGCCCCCCGGGTGATGGTGCTCTGAAATGTCTCGAGGTTTGCCGGTCAACATGCGTGGTAAATAAATACCTGCCTGCAACTTCACAGGAATTCATCTCAGCTTCTCAGGGACTGGCTTCACGTTGAGCCTTCTGAATATCTTTGCAAGCTGCTCCACTTTGCCGTGAGAGGCACTCTTTCCTGAGGCAAGATAACACTGAGGAGGGTTTGGAGAATGAAACCAAGGCCCCTTCATTTGTTTCAGGAATGTTAGTGTCATCTCAAGTGCCTCTCTTGTTGGGAGATGCAGTAAATTTTAGGCAGATTCCCAGATATCACTGGATTCAGTAGGTTTACTGCAGTGCAGATGTGAGAGATCTCCTTTGACCCCTACAGGTCATGGCTCTCTTGTGGTAACTTCACAAATGCTGCAAGATTATCTCATGTATTTTGGGATCTACAAGGGTTTAAACGTTCAAGGAGCCCCACTAAGTTAGAATTAAGTCCCTTTTTTTGCTTCACAACCCCAGATTTCATTTAGTTATGACTAAAAATTTCCTAAATTTGCCATTTGCCAGTATCCCATCTAATTTTAATCACTAGCAGAAAAGCTGAAAACTTATTGTAGAGCTAGAAAGAGCTACATGACTCCTGGATAAAACAATGACAATTGTCACTTAAAAGGCTTTTTTCCCAAAATACATATACTACTAAACACGGTATCTCCAGGGAGCAGGGAAATGGCCATCAGGCTAATTAGCTCAAAGCAAGCGAAACCATAGGGGAAAAGGAAAAACAGCATTTATGTTGGCTTGAGCATCGCTGCTTGCACTAAAACTGCTTGGATGTCTGTGAAAGCCATGCAGAGGTGCTTCTGGCTTTGGGGACAGTGGGAGTGGGTCAGCTTCTCATCTGATGGCATCAGGGCATCCCTGATCTGATGCCCGCAGCAGTGGAGCTCTCTCTTCCAAAAACCTCAAACATTTGACTTGTGTTGTTACAGCTGTCCAAACTTCTTCCTAACATAGCAAGGTGAAAGAATCTAATATTGGGTCAGAGCAGAAATATCGTAGGATTTGCCTCAGCCTCCCAGAAAGAAAATGAAGTGAGTCATGATGGAGATTTCACTTGTTACCGTCGATAAGAACAGTTACATCACCAAAAATGCGCAGCACAGCGAGCTGAAGTCTTAGACAGTTTGTGATGTTTAAACATCTTAAGCACTGTTGAGCATTTTCTCTACATTTCTTGATATGGCACTGTGGTTTTATTTAAGCAATCCCGAAAATCGTGGCCAGCTGCACCATCTGCCAGAGATGATGCAGGATGGGTGCCTCCAGCATGTCAGTGCTCAGATGTCATTTAAAAGGGAAATGCTTTCTGTACTGGGAAGAGGGCAGAGACAAAGAGCCCAGGCAGGCAGCAGGCTGTGCTAAGTGGAAAGAAGAATTGATACCTTTTCTAAGGCCTGACCCGAACATCTGAGTTCCTTCCCTTGGGGTTTCTCACCCCCAAATGTTCTTTTTTTTTTTTCCTTAAATGTGTGCGTGTGTGTATCTTTTTTTTTTTTTCTCGATGCTCACAGATCCAAAAAGGCTCAGAGAGATAAAGGCCCCTCTGATGTTGAACAGGTGGCTCATCCAGGTCATTGGGCGCGATGGTGGCTGTGAAAGCAGGGCGTGTGGCGGTCCCACCTCGGCGCCAGGCGCGGGGGCACGGCGGGATGCGGTTGGCATTTAAAGGTCAGTCCCTCGCAGGTCCTCGGCACGTTCCCGGCAGCAGGTGACCTCCGTGACTGCTCTCCCATCTCACACATCCGCCTCATCAAGGAGCCAGGCTGCACCTTTGTGAAACTGTTTGCAGAAGAACGAGGCGTGATCACAACTAAGCTGAAGGGTGTCATATTCACTTTACCACCGACATGAGGACCAGTGGTTGAATATTCGATTACATGTCAGTCACAGCACATTAGGCAATCTTCCAGTCTGCCAGCTTTGCCCTTCCCAGCTCCCAGCTAAGTGTCATCGGGAAAGAAGTAGCACTGTGAAGGCAGGAATTGGCTTGCTCTGAGAGCTTCAGTCCCCATGAAAAATGTCCTCTCTTATCATTCCAGTGGGTCTGTTGGGTCCCCCATACTCTGGAGAGAGGAAGGTTGCTTGTGCCTCCTGTTGTTCGTGCCTCAAACCACTCATGGTGCAGTTCCTACTCAATTTCATCTCTAGATCCAAAGGTATAAATGTGTGCAAAAGCAGCAAATGGTGTATTGAAAAATTAGGGAGCTGTCATTCCAAGTACATTACCAAAAATATTCTGCTCTTTCAAATAAAGTGGCTATAAAAACTTGTTGCTCTGACTGAGCATTTTCTGGACTGTTTTGCTTGCAAATTACTTAGTGAAAATATGCTAGGAGTGGAAGTTAAGGACTGTGGACAATTTCCCACTTTGCTTAAGCCAGAAAAATCCCATCTCAGCTCCAAGAAGGAAACTACTTTCCAAAATGTCAGCTCATGCAGAAAGTCCCGGTTCAGCTGGAACGAGCTGCTCCGTTTGCGCTTGGTGGTTTCTGGAATAATAAAAAGCCCTGCATGCCCATGCTGGGAAGCACAAGCACCAAAGGATACTTTGGGTAGATAATTCCCTTTTGGAATTGGCATTGGAGGCTTATTATGGTTTTTGTTAAGCATCCTCCACCTGTTAGCAGCAGCCACGTGAGAAACAAACGGGTGGTGTTCCCACTTTGCATCTTCCGCTTCCAAGGTTGAGCTGCGCCTCCTGTTTGGAGAGTTTCAAAGTGAATTTGAAATCAAAGAAGACAACACTGCCGTGACTGGGTGGGACATTCACAAGGAGAACTTTAGCTTTGTCTACTTTGATTTCAGATTCACTTTGAGTGCTTTTCTGACAGGAAGTGCAGGCGTCACAAGACTCGTGGTAGCAGCATCACCAATAACTTTTCAAGTGACCCTTACTATTTAGCTAGAGAGACAATAAGATTGTGGTGGGTGTCAATGGAAATAACCTTTATGATACTTCCAAAGCTTCAATTCTGTCCTCGGGCTTCACAACTCTGAGAAGTACTTAGAGGGAGAGACTGCCTGCGGAGTGAGGAGCGCAGCGTGATGGATGAAACAATAAAAATGACACTGCTGGTAAAACTGGAAGTTTATGTGTTGTGCCTATGATTGATGTCAGGGTGGTGGAATCTGGACCCTGTGTCATATTATGGGTGCAGCATGAGACCCTCTGTGTGGCAGGATGGCTGCACCCATGGCTGGTAAGTCCAGCGAGGTGAATTTGGCCTGTCTGGTGTCTGGTGAAAGAACACCTCCACAAGGAATTGTATGGAAGGATTGAGGGCAGCTCCCAACATTAGAGTGAGGTGGAAAGTACCGGCCTCCATTTTGGGTTGCTTTTGGAGAAAATGGCTGTTTTGCCCCTGTATCACCCAGCTCCTCCTTGCCCATGTTTGAACAGGGCAACCTCAGTGCTGACAGCAGAGCTGTTACAGACAGAAGGACTGGGCTGAGAGCAGCCAGGGAAGTGCACCTTACTTTCAAAAAGAAAGATGTGTCTTGACAGCTTGCCAAATGCCACATCTGCCTCTCTTTGCACCTCTGTGGGTGAAGCTGAACAGCAAGGTGGTGAAGATGAGCGAACTTATCCATTAACTGTGTGAGATCCACTCTCTCCTTTTCTGTACAACAGCTGTAGGTGATTCCTGGCTGGAAGGACCTCCTGGAAACCCCATCTGCAACACCTGGGGGGAGGCACAGCTGTGAGCTCCCTGTGAGGAGGCACTGCACCACTAACACCTCAGATGGGCTGGGATGAGGGTGGGGAGCACAGGCACTGTTAAATGGCTTTATTCCCCCCCATCTCCCCATTGTCAGTTGTCTTTGCTGTTGGAGTGTTTTTCTTCTTTCGTGCTGGCTCTCTGTTGGGGAATGCTGATGAGACCATGCAAGCCAAGATGGCCTTTGAACTGTTTGTCAAGAGTTGAGCGTCCCTCAGTTAACCAGGCAAGTCTATCTTGGTTTATCCGATTAGGTGGAAGGATCTGGGGATTGTATCTCTTGTGATGCATTTTTATTTCCTGCTCACAATAATGCTAAATCATAACCTGCTGGTCTGCAGGTATCTTGGTGGGAATATTTTGCCTGTGACACTGAGTCTGTATTTTGCGTGCAGCACATTGGCATCATGTAAATGTTATGAACAAGTTCTATTATGTTTGAAACCACAGAAACAACAAGTTATAATTATAGTCTGAAGATGCTGTAGTGTTTCCAATGTGCCTGCTGTAGTAGTGCTATGATAAAAACACGGTGTGTGTTTGCAGCTTTTGCTGTGTCCAATGACATCATAATTATGTTGTACTCGCGCTTAAACTTCTGTCCTTAAACACAAGCAGCTTGTGTGAAACCTCTTAGGTTTTCCTTCTCATTTCTTGAGGTAGTCGCTGGACTAAAATTAGTTGAAGCAGTGAATAAGTTAGGGTGGTGGGTTTTACAGGCTTTGTGTTGGGGTTTGCTGGGGATAAGTTGTAGGTAGTTGGTGTTGTAGAATTTGAAAAATGAATGAATGTTATTTAAAACTTCCAAATTGGTATCTGCTGCTGGTTGGGCTGTGATCTCCTAGTCCTGGGGTACTTGATAGTCCTGTGATTTGTGTTAATGGAATTACTGAAAAAAAAAAAACAACAAAGACATGACATTATGAGTGTGCAAAATAAACCTTTTATTTCTGGAGTAAATGCACTTTTAGGGGTGAAATACCTCAGGCACATGTCCTCAAGCGTGGCCTTAAATGTTAATATACCTGAGCCTTCTACTGAGTGGAGATGTACAACCCCATCCCAGGGGCACAAGTGTGACATTCCAAGTTGAAAAGCTGCCCAGGCACCCACGTGCCTCCATCTTCTTTAAAGCTGACTTCATGCCTACTCATGCTTGTTCATAAAGTTCTGAAAAATAGTTTATCTTGTTTTAATTTCTCATTTAAGTTGTCCTAAAACACAAGGAGCTCTGCTTGGATCACACTCATTAGATGCCTAGAGGTTTCAGTTTCTAGAGAAAACTTTTTCAGCCCAAGACCTGAATTCCTTGTTGCTCCCTGGGGATACAGCAGTGTGTCCATACCCCTCTCTCCCACTGGTGAGCAGTAGTATTGCTGTTGGTTTTGTAGCACTGAAGCAGCCCAAGCACATCTCTGAGCCCATAGCCAGAGGTGTTATGGACACTAGAAACCACAGTAACATCTAAAAATAACCACAGCGCAAAACTGGTTGAAGAATAAGGTAAAAATTTTCCAACAAATATCTAATTACTATATTAAAAATATTTCTTTCATGTAAGACTTAGCTTAACTAACTCTGTAAATTAAATGTGGCATCTTCCTAATGCTACTCTGAGTCTCTGTGATTGTTTTCATTATTGTTACGATTGTAACTGTTACTAGAAAGAAATTATTTACACATAGAGCTAAATGATTATTTTCATTGCTATTCAGTTCCTGGCTGCATTAGGCTGGGACGCTGCAGCCACAAAACGCCCATCCTCTTCAAAGCTGCAGGTTTCCCCATCTTTGGGGGTGGCTGTGACCTGCTGTTCCCATTGTTTTGTGCATTGAGGATGTATCAGGACATGTCAAGTGGAAAATGGCAAATAAAGGGTCCTGTGCCATCGCAGCAGAGTGGAGCTGCTTTGGGCTTTTTTACTGCATGGTGGGCACTCAACCACTGTCTGCCCACTCTGGGTGCCTTCTGAATGACTGTTCTCACTTCAGGAGGCTCTTTTCCATGTGGGAACATGTGCTCATTCTAAAAAAGTATCCCTTAGTGTGTGACTCCATACAGGCTCCATGGCTGTTGGTGCTTTATAAGCTTCCTTTGAGTTTTAGGACCCTTTTTCCTATTTGTCTTCCCTATTATTTGCCTTTGGTAAACCCGGATAGCATGGAAACATTCCCTGGACACCAGAGCTGTGGTGTAACCACTGGGTGGTGGAGCACTGACCAGCAGGGCCATAAAAGCTGATGAGGTGTGCAGGCAGCAGAGCACATAATGACCAGCAAGCCCATGGCACTTCATCTTTAACACATGGACAGACACGGTCCGGTGGAGAAAGTGCTCGTGTGAGAGCCAGGAGAACTAACTTTGGGTTCTGGCCTGGCCCCTGCCTTGCGTGTGACCTTTTGATGGTTGCTTCCCTACCCATGGCTTTGCCATTTTCCTGCCTGGGAAGAAGGGGGGAATATCAGTGTCAGGTGTGGGAGGCTGCCACACCACATCCTGATTTATGAGAGGTCACAGCACTCGTGTCCGAGATCCTGATGGGAGACTGGGGAAGTGCAGGGAGCCGGGCAGGTGCTTGGTTGGAGTAAATCAGCATAGCTCAATTAAAATCAATAGATTTATTCCATCTGGAGTGATAAAGGCTTTCCCATCAGTTAAGCCACTGGTCCTTGGTATGTAAGAAGAGTTAGGGATGCTGATCCTTCTCTCCCAGGAAAGGTTGTGCCCAAGAACATGAATTTATGAACAAAAGACCGCGGGCTGTGGGATTTGTTACAAACAAGAAGGATGTGTGGAGGTGAATTGTAGGACAATTTTATTTAGGAAACATGGAAAATGAACGAGAAACTCTCGAGTTACCTTTGACTCCTTGGCAAGGGCAAATTAAAACTGGCAACC
This sequence comes from Pachycephala philippinensis, assembly GCA_013397055.1. NCBI lineage: Eukaryota > Metazoa > Chordata > Aves > Passeriformes > Pachycephala > Pachycephala philippinensis. The sequence continues at coordinate 870,590 of VWZT01013087.1, forward strand.
CTCTGTCTAGCAATATAAAAGCATTAACATCTGCAGAGCTTCTGTTGGTAAATTTATGGAACAGATTGAGTAAAACTGATGTAAAAAGGGAGCAGGCTTTGGATATGGGCAACTTTCAAAGTAGATACTCTTTCTGGAATTGGTCTGCAGCTTGTGCTGGTTTAGATAAACTTGTCTAGTTGACCTAGTTCAAATCCCAACCTGGATGCTCTTAAAAAAATGTATCCCCCATTTCCAGAGGTAAAACAAACTGACATAAACCCAATTTTAAAGTATTCACAAAAAAAATTATTAAGTGTTTTAAAAGCATTTCAGTTAAAAGAAAAATCACAATGTAACATAGCGAACTTTTGCTTAGACTGGGCCTTCATTTCCAAAATCTGTACAGTAATATGACACAATAGACTGAGGTGCTGATTATGCCACAGATAATGTAGTTGTTAATGATCAAGTTAATGTTAAAAGCCATTACTGCTCATTGACATAATTCTCAGAACATTATACTGGAGAAGTGCACCTTTTGTGTAGCAACAAAATGACAAAATTGAAATGTTAAAAGTTGAGTGCCTGAATAATAGCCTGTGAAATCATTTAGACAAGATCATTGTTGTTGCTATTGTAAAAGAACCAGAGAGTGACAGAATGAGACAAAAAAAGGAGGGGGAGGAAAGAAAAAAAAAAAAGCAGGCACCAGAGTGTCTCTTTCCTGAAGGGAGATGTAAGGTACAGAGGATTCCTGCTCGTCTGTTCTCTGTCTGCCTCTCCAGTTTGGAGGGTCTTCATCTAACAACAGAGCACCCTCCTCTGGCAGCTCGCCAAAAATGAACGCCTGGCTGGAAGCGCCGGGATGGGGACAGGACCCCTCGTGTAGCATCATCCCGGAGCTGGGGTGGGAGGCTTTCCCCGGCACGCAGGAAGCACCCTTTTTTGACTGCTTGCCAGGGAAATCTAGGCCAGTGGCCCCAGTGTTATGTTAAAAAAAAAAAAAAAGGGGAAAAAAAAAAAAAAAAAAAAAAAAAAAGAAAAAGTCAATGGTGGAAGTTTTTGCTGTTTTGCCCTGAGAGGGGTGTTCTGTGTGATCGGTGTGGTGAAGGTCGTGGGCTGGGATTCTTCGCCTTAAACCTGGAGTGTTTGCAGGTCACTTTAGAAAAGTCTCCGAGCCCTGTGCCACCCACGGGCATCTCTGACTCTCTGGGCTTTAATAAACCCGGGAAAGAGCGCAGAGTTGTGGTAATGGGCTCCGCAACAGACAGACCATTAAACGCCTGCAGTGGAGGGACACTTTACTGAGCAATATACTGTACAACAAGCCTGTGTTAAAACATTGACCCACAACATTTGGTCCATAAAAATAGTTACATTCGCAGGGACTCCTGGCAGTGATAGTTTTAATGCAGGGTCTGTGTCATGGTGTAAAATAAATGACTTCCGACATTACAGTAAACGCTTAAAAAGCTCCATTGAAAACCTTTCTGTGCAAAGCAACGAGCACAAAGTGCAAGTACCTGCAAGCGATGGTAGTTTCGTTCCTGAACCACCCTCAATGATCTGCTTTTGTGCAGAAACACCCTTCAGCCCAGAAGCCAGTCCCTCCCAGCCCTCCTTGCTATCCTTGTAAAGTCGGGCAAATCACTGTGAAAAAGGTATTGAAGGGCACTTCACTGGATTATGTTTTCATCCTGGATTTTCCACAAACACAGTTTTCTCCTCTTCTAAAGAGTCACCTGTATCAATTGGACTTGGTTTGTTTAGCATCTCCCAGCATGAAAATATCATAGAAATATCATGCAAGCTTTTATGAAGCTGCTTCTTTTTACTGAGTTCTTGTAAGAGCTAATAAATTTGGAGGCAAGGGGATTCGGTGTCATTTAATGCAGTTTACCCCCATTTTGCCAGCATGAGCCAGTTCTGTCCATTTTTTTGTTTTCAGGTGGAGAGGTTGAAATCTAAGAACACCCATCTCAAACCGAGAGACTTCTCGCGGCAGGCTGCCCGCCCACCCTCCAGCCTTCACTGTTTTCCTCTCTAAAGCATTAACTTTCCTGGAGGGCACTGATTATTGTCCTCCTGCGGTTCCTGTAAGCTCCCACAAAACCATCCGGCACATTCTCTGCCTCCAGTGCCTGTCTTTCTCAGGATATCTTACTACAGGGTCTGCTACTCTTGGCACCCTCTTCCTGTGACCCCAGCCACTACTGAATTAAATCTCCTCCATGGTTTGGCTATGAATTGCAGCCTAAAGTCCATAACTAAACTGTGCATGGTATTGGAATTCAGCAGGAGCTGGGGCCAGCGATTAGGGATGGTAGACCCTGCCACTTTATCTGTCATGACAGGAGGGAAATTTTAGGGAAGGAAAATTACTGGCAGGTCACAGTTTGGAAGGAAGGTAGCAGTGGTATAGGGCTTCTGTTTTTGCTGTGCTCGCTGCTGTGGTGTGAGGGGTTGTGCAATTCCTTAGGAAAAGTTAGAGCTCCACAGAAGGGATTAAACCTTCTTCCACTGCCTCTTGTTGTGCGGAAAGGATTTTTTTTTTTTTAAAGGTATGATCTTCCATCTTGAAAAAGCAATTTTATTTTCTTCTGTTTTCAGGAAAGATAAATCTGAATAAGGAAATCTTTCTTAAAAATCAGGAAAACTTGTTACAGAGGCAGACCTCCACAGCTGGAGGTTTTCCACAGAGGTGTCTTCACCTCTGAGGAACAGACTCTGTGCAGCTGACCTGCCTGGGTGCAGCTGCTCCCAGGGGCTGTGGAGAGCAGATGGTGCCCATGGGGAAGGATCTGGGCTGGGCTGGGTGTGCAGAGCACAGGGCAGGTTATCAGCAAGGTATTTGTGATGTCCTGGTGGTGGAGGAGGGCTGCCAGGAGCTTCCCTGTAGCCCTCAAGGACATTGTTATTGTGGTAGCCTTTCAATGGAAGAAAGGAGAAATTCTGACACATGCATCGAGTGCTGGAATAAGAATTTCCATCTGCCCTGAGGACTGAAACCTGCACTATATCTGGCTAATTTTGCCAGCTCTAGCCCATAAACCAGCTTGGATGGAAGGACATGTACCTTCCTGCGCACCCTTAAACGAGCAGCACTCAGAAAAATGAAATTATTGCTCCTGCCAGTTTTCCCGTTCTTGCCATTTCTTTCTTATCTAACTGTGAGCTAAGGCCAGCTGCTCTTCACCTAGATATTTATTTCTCTTAGATACTAATCAGTTGAGTAATACCTGCAACTCATCAAGTGGAGCTGGGAGTTGTGAGAGCCCGACTGTCACCGAAGCCGCCGGTTCCCCCCTGCCCCTCTTGGTCTCATCTCGCTGCTGGATTAGAGACGAGATGCAGCTGATCCTGAGCAGAGCCAGCAGACTATAATTCGGGAGAGATAAGGGGTATTGTAACATTCAGGGGTCTATCCTGGAAAAATGCATGAATCTTGCTGATTTTTTTTTTTTTT
>VWZT01013087.1:874061-911561 GCA_013397055.1 Pachycephala philippinensis
GCCATGGCTCGGTTTTGAAAGGGCTCCAGGCAATTTAGATGTAACTACTTATCCCTCAACTAGGGAAGCACCATGGTTTGGGTTAAAAAGCTGATTGGCAAAGTCCAGGGGTGTAGACAGAGGTTAGGGGCTCTGTGAGCCTGATGGGTGCTATCTCTTCCAGTAGCCTGCTTTTGGATGGGGGGAACTTGTAATAAAGTGGTTAAAGTATTACGTGAAGAGAGATGGGTTTCTGAAACACTGCCCGAGCTGTGGCAGTTCAAGGTGAGGGAGCAGATGATGTTTTAAAGGAGATGTGGCAGAGGAAATTAAAGAGTCCGAGATGTGTTGCACAGCTGTGCAGGTGGAGAGAGGCAAGGTAAAAGTCAGGCAATGCTGCAAAGCAAGCCTAGGCAAATATTAAATAATTGGAATATGTATGTTGTGTCAAATCCTGCACTGATTTTTCACTGTGTGTATATGCTTGGCTCATCCATATAAGAGCCTTCAAAATCTAGGTAAAATATGACAGAAGATCACTAAATTGGTCATTTTCCCACATCAGTTATCAGTTTCTTAAAATGTGTTTAGGTTGAAAATACCAGAAATCATCCTACCTGCGCATGCCGTTATCTAATTTATGCTCTGTCCTTTATTTTTATTGCTGCTAAAAAGCCAAAATGTTTCCTTGGAAGAGATTAGTTCAAAAGAGCTGGGAATATTTCAAGGAAATATTTTAAGAACAGGGAATATTTCAAGGAAATGAAACCCAGCCAAGATAAAGGAACTCCTCTTCTTCACCCTACACACAAACCCCCTTGATTGGTATCAGCTTTAACCAAAAAAATGTGCCTTCTGACTGGAAGACCCGAGTCCTATGTGTCACCCCAGGAGAAATTTAGGTCTGAACCCAGGTTTTTATGGAGAAAGTGCTGATGCAGCTGCAGCACAGCACAGCTTTATGAATGGGGTGTTGATAAGTGTTGTGAGCAGCCATCATATTGGAATTACAGTGCAAACCAGGCATGTGCACAGGTCACTGCTTTTTATGAACACATGTTCCCAGATCTTATGACAAATAGGAAAGTAGCCCACGTTGACCTTTGAAGCCTGTTGCAAAGTCATTGCTGAGCTATTATTTGAGTAGCTTGAGGTAGAATAATGTTCAACTCAGCTTCCTGGAGCTGCATTTGAAATGCAATTAATTGACTGCTGTTAGTTGTCAATTAACATTTATTATCAATTAGTTCATCAAATTGATTAGTTGGCAGGACCTTAAAGCCTAAATGCACTCCTTTCCATTATAAATATGTCTATAAGAGTAAAAGCTACTCACTAATTGATGTCAAACTGAAATTGCTTATGTTGGTCAAGAGACAGAGCACATTGTTTTTTTAAATCCATATTAAATTAATTTTGCAGCAGATACATCAGTAGTACATTATTTTAAAACACTATCTTTGGTGCATACGGCTGCGTGTACATCTCTTAAAGCAATTAAAGTTCACAGGTGTGATGCAGGAATTGTTGGAAGCCTTTTTCCTTGTTTGAAAACTGATGCTCTTTCAGACAACCAGACTAATTCTTTATTACTCTGCCTGCTAAAATGGCTCATAGCAAAAAACATGGCATGAAAGCCGTTCAGTTTTAGCAGATTTATTGCAAACCTATTGATGTTTCTCCCTTCATCGGTGTCCCCCCTTGGGCCTACCCAGAATTTGGGGGGCCATTTTTGTGCAGCAGGCATTAAGCAGGATTATTCAGGGACATCTCTTCGTGGCCAAAACAGAACACAAAAAGGAGTCACTAGGTATTTCTCAAAAAAAAAAAAAAAAGAGATTATATTTTCAGTATCTTATTCTTGCAGACTAACAAACTGTTCCTATGTTTGTGAGAGCCTTATTAAAGAGATGAGAAAAGAGATATCCGGGTTAGCTTTGCAGTTTTAAATGCAATAGTTGTCTTGACTTATTTGCTCTTAATCCTGGGGCTAAGGAGCAGATAAAATCCTGAAAACTATTCCTTTAACTTTTTGTAACGCTCAAAATACCTGAGAGGGGTTATTCATTTTCATTGCCTTTGTGCAATGAGATTATTCCTGCATCCCCCAAAACTGTGACCTAAATATGGCTGAAAGACACAACATGTGACCTGCTTAGTGCTGCCTGTCATGGCCTGGAGCCACAGCAGGAACTCTATTAGTGGGAACAGCACAGATGCTACCAGATGGCCAACATATTGTCCAGAGATGACCCATGTATAATTGCAGAAAGTTCAATACATTCAGGTTTTGAATTTAATTGCATTGACCACCTTAGCTGCTGCTGCAACACAGTTTAATTTATTTAAGGTGGAAACTTACTTGCAGAAGGGAGGAAATATTTATGCTTTTAATATCAGGTTTGCGTTTTGCAAACTGGAGGGAGGCGAGCCCCTGTGCATGTTAACAGATGTTTGCAGAGGTCAGGCTACCTGAATGCAGTTCAGGCAATTCAAGCAATGAGGGAACAATACAAGATTTTTTTTCCCGTTCACTTCCTGCAGTTTATTTAGATCATGTTCCATGGGACCAAATCTGGCAGTCTTGACTCAAGCAAACAGCCCACTGGAGAGAGGAAAAATAAACAAAAGGACTCTTTTAAATATTTGAGCATGAGGGGTTTGCTTGAATAGCGACTGCATAACAAGCTGCTTAATTTTTATCTTCAAAAGATACATTTTAGAGAGGCGGCACAGTTTACCTACCAAGGCTTTAGGCTGGGAAAGTAAACCCTTGTATTCAGTTTCTCTCCCACATGCCATGGCTACGCTGTCCCAGCACAGCCCTGTGGGTCCTTCCAGGAGCCTCCTGGCTCAGACTTGGGGTCAGGACCTTGTGGAGCCAACCAGCCCTTTCCATGCAGCCTAGCACTTGGCTCTTTTCTCAGCCTCCCGTGGTGCCTCTGTTACCTTGAGCTATAATACATTCATTTTGAGTGAGTTTTATTCGTTTTTTTCTAGTTCAGAAAGCCCTAACTCATCGCGATGTTGAAGTCAGGTGGAGTTTTTGAGCATGATGTCAGGTATCCATATTGCACACCCATGAGAAATGGCAGGAGATGGGAACTTGGCTTGCTCTTCAGGACCAAAAAGTCCAGCTGTACGTGGAAATGAGCGTGTGGGCCCCCAAAAGAGCGAGTGAAAGGGTGCTTCGTGCTGCAAGACATCAGGAGTGCTGCTGAGGGGACCACACGTGGGGCTGTGCTGGTTTGGAGCAGATTCTGGCACGAGAGGCCTCGCCAACAGATTTCCACTCGGATCCCTTCCATTTCTCTGTCTCCCATTTCCTTGCTTCACTGTATTGGCTTCCCAGCTTGGCCTGTGTAGGCCCTGTCAAATCCCAAACTCACTGGTAACTTTATTATAATTTTCCCTTGGAGTGAGCTGTAGTCTGTTGAGTTACATTTATTATATTAAGTCGTTTGTCAACTTGCAGTAAGAATATTTGCAAAAGCAGTCAATCATCAATAGATGATTTAAAATCTAATGCATTTTGGTGGGTGTGTGTAATATAAACAGATAAGCTGGTGTTGAGGGATGGGCCCAAACCATAACATGTGGTTCTGCATCCAAAATGTCAAGGGATATGGGCTTTTGGCCCAGCAATGAAGGAGAAGGCCTCATTTTATATGGCTACAGCTTCACTCTTTACCTAAATTTAGTGCTCAAAAGTCTTGATTTGTGTGCATTCCTAGTAATACGGCAGCCTGATTTCCTTCTGAATAAAGAGGAAACTTTCTTACATACCAGAACCATCACAATAAAGAATTATTGTTCAAGGATGGGGTGTGGGTGAATATTGCTCTTATTTTTTTCCACGCTGTCTCTAATCAAATGTAATCACCGCAGCATGTGTTATTGATTTTGTAATTGCTTCTTGAATGGTTTGGGCCCCAAGACTGCTGCACTTGTGAGGATGTCATTTGGCTTTATATATATGAGCTAATGGGTGATGTATCTTTTTATTAGGAAAGCCCTCTAAAATCTCAGTTAAAGATGACTTGTCCCAGAAGGCCTGGTTGGCAATGCTTTACAAAGTGACTCGACAGAGGTCTTTCACCTCTACTTCCTTTGTGGAGTTTATTTCAGATGCTTTTGTTGCTCTCTGTGAAGAGGTGAGGCCAAAGGTATGGATGTTGTCCATGTAATTCCTGTGGTTATGGCATCTGAGCTGGAGCATGTGGCTTTGATGCTTCACAAACTGGCTGATAATGTCTGGTTGGTTCCCAAAACAGGCAAATTGCTTCTGGGTGCTCACTGAGAATCATTTAATGTGTCTCAAGACAGGCTGGAAAAACTCTTGTTTATATGGGGTCAAAATGGGCAAGTGGATAAAGGAAGGAGAGACTGCATGGGAATTGCATAGGGATGTGCACACAGAATTGCCCTCTGTTGAGGGAAACAGCTTTTGCATGGATAGGGGAGGATTTAGGTTATCTTGTCACAGCATCACTTTCATCAACCATAAAATCTAGCTTGAGGTGTCAGTGAAGCCTGAAGTGCAGCTGGGACTCAAATTTGTGATGCATCTGAAGTCTTGGAGTGGGGTTTGATGAAGTATTGGCATCCTGGGAATCCTGAGATCCTGCCTAGCTTGGGTGGTCTCTCTCCCCAGCATGATGCCTGCTCTGCATCCCCAAAATCTTGTGCGATGGCTGATCTGGTCTGGTGGCTCACAACTGCCAGGAAAAGCTGGTCCTGCTGCCCTGCCTGCTTTGGCTGTGCATTCCCATGCTCTCTCCTGCATGAGGTCTGGTCTCTGTCCAACCCCTTGGTGGTCTGGTTCAGCATGAGCAGCTATGAGAAAAGCAACCCAGCAAGGAGGGCTGGAAACACGCAGCTGGGACCAGGAGCTGAGTTAGACCCCAACAGGAGCAGTCTGTGAGGGCTCAGCTCTCTTGGGAAGCCTGACACTACTGATATCCCTGTGGTCTGAGCTCCCTCTTCTAGAGTATTCCATGGGAAGGCTCAAGGCATGCTTCTGGAGGCATGAATTAACACAGAGCTCTGACCCTCCTTCTCCCAACACCTGGAACATCCTATTTTTATTTTCCTTAGCAGCTTTCTTTTAGCTCAGTCAGAGGGAGTGAGAATGAGTTCACCTGGCTTCAGAAGTCTACATCAGAGCTAACTGGGCCTTCCTTTAAACCAACAGGGAGAAATAGATCCTTCGAAATGCATTTCATCTGGCTTGGTTTTATATCTAGTTTAGGATGAGGTTAATCCCACATTAATGGCATCTCATTTTCTAGCCTGACTGTGAGAAGAGCCCAGCTCAGATGTCTGCAAGATAGACATCTGCATTTGGTCACATAAATCCCACCCGTAGAGCCGCTCCACTAATGTGACGAACCCAGATGAATGGCTTCAATTAATAACAACAATAATAATGTAGGCTCTACAGTCTAAATATAGAAAATAATTTCAGTTGGGATTTTTTCAGATGTGAGCCAGATCTTTCCTGGGTGTTGGGCAGATTATTTTTGACTCGGTGAGGCTCACGGTGAGTAGTTGGTTGCAATGGTCAGGAGCAGTGGTGGTACCTCCTTTAGGCAAACTAAATAAATATGCTCTTCCTGCTGATAGAAATAGGAAAATCTTCCAAGGTGAATGTTTGGTTTTGTTCTTTTGAAGGAGATTGGAAAGCAGTACCTCTGTTGAAGATTTGTAAAAACACAATGGTTGCAACTCTCTGTAACTCCTCACGACCCCCAAACTTACTCTTTATTAGTGTTTCTCATTCAGCTCGAGCTGAAGCAAACAAATGAAACTAATTACTCTTGAAGTTGGGTATTGCCTTCTTGAGCTTTATGAGCCTATTTTTCTGAAATTAGAAATTGCCTAACTACATGGAATGGTTCCAGCAAAACTGCTTCCTACAGCCACAATTTTTGCAGTCACACAAGTGTTTTGTGGACTACCTTTGGGTAGGCAGCAGTGACATCCAGTGGCCAGTGACCTGATCACAGATCTTCTCCCAGAACCTGTCTCACCTGGGACATCTCTCCCTTGGGTAATGTTGTGTGAGCCCATTGAGGTTTAATACACTCATTCTACTCAGTGGTTTTTTTGTTGGTTTGATTTGGGGTTTTTTTCCTGAGTGGTTCTAAAATCCTCAGGTAGATCTCCTCCAGAACACCAGCTATGGAACTATGGAAATCTACTGATTAACCAAAAAAAAAAAAAAAAAACAAAAAAACCCAAAACCCAAAGTTTTAGATTGCTGGTTTCAATGTAAAGTATTTTAATATGGTTGTCCACAGACATGGATGTCTAAATATGTGTTGAAGGACAAGGTGTAGATATTGATGTTGGAAAAGTTTGCCCTTCTTTGGATTGTCTACAGACAGAATACAAAATGCCGGTGGGAAATGGAGCATAGCAACAGGGACCCTGCATATATTGTTTTAATATTAACTTATTTACTTTCAAGGCAGTGAGTCTGATCCCAAGTGAGTCAGTTCATCACAGACTAAGAATGAAGACGGTGGTTTTTCTTTTTTTATTCCCAAGAATAAACATATTCAGGATTAGATCCGTAGTTATGCACCTCTAATTGTAGGAAAATCAGTTGAGCTGGTGGTGCACGTTCAGATGACTTGTGCCAATGCTGTGCTCATATGGTCTCTGAGCTTTTCTAAACCAGGGACACATGGTCCACCTTAACTTTAAATAGTTACTCCTTTCAGTTATGTCAGCTACTTAAATTTATTTGCAGACAGTCAATTCATATTGATCATAACTCGACCTTACAGTGACCTTGAGCAAAGGTACTCTGTGACTGCTATAGATATTGTGATCAATACTGGAGAGCAATTGACTACACCTAGTTACTGATAAATGAAGTTTAAAAAAAAAAATAAAAAGAAGTACACTATTTTCAGAAACAAAGATAACTGCTCATTTAGTCGGCTGTTTGTGAAGGTTTAATATTGATACATGAAGTTATAATGACATCCTTGGGCATTCTCAAATGGTGGAAAACAATGGGGTGCAGAGTCACTGTGGCACATTAAGGAGAAAGAATCATTAGTTCCCAACTTCAAATAAGAAATTTCATGATATTTATGACAACAACACTGAGAACAAACACACTTACTTAGCAGCGCTCATCGGAGAAGGCATGTATCAAACTGTGCCTCTTTTCTTTATGTGTGAGCCAGGTCTAGTGAAATAAAGCACTGCATTACTGTGCACAGAACAAAGCCTTTAGTACCACTTATTCTACTTCAGCACCACTCTCCTTTGCGCATTTGTGCCTGAATTAAATTGCGCATCCCCAGGTATAACCAACTGTAATCATGAGGAAGAGATCACTGTGGTCTCAGCACATCTGCTACACATTGATACCCCTCCCCACACTGCCTGAAGTTGAAAGGGAAGATGCGAGGGATGTTTTCCCCTGATATTCCTCTCACTTAGCTCAGAGTCCCACTGAGCAATGGGAGCTAAGTGCCAGCAGCTGAGACAAGCAAATGAAAGTCCACTGGCAAAATGGTAGCAGGCTGCAAGGGAGAGTGGCTTTACCCCCAAATTTGCTGGTTTCTGTACAGGAGAAGCCTCTCCAGTGTGTGTCTGGGTGTGAGGTGTGATGCCCAGAGGATGCCTTGGCGACATGGGAATAGCAAAGCTCACAAAGGTACAAGTGAAGCTCACCCCTACCAGTGGCCCTGAGCTCACTTTCTGTCAACACTGCTTGCAACACAACCTGGGTCTGGCGTTTTACATGTTTTGGGGGTTTTTAGGAGTAGATTTCTACATGTGTGACATCCTTTACAAAAGAAATTAATTAAATGGTGGGATGGTTCAAGCTACGCAAATCAGAAACAGGAGGGGAAACGTTTTGCAGGCGCAGACCTCCCATAGATCTCCCTGTGCTCTTCCGTGTCTCCCCCAGGCACTTCAGTTCCTCTGCCCATTCCTAAAGTTAATCTCCTGATCATATTTCTTCAGTCCCATACAGTAAGCCTGCTTTTTCTTTTTTTTTTTCCCCCTCACACTTCCTTGTTTTTTGTAGAGACAGTGTCTTTCTGCAGACTCCCTCTATATCTGACTCTTCAGTCAAGCTATTTATTAATAAACTGGTGTTTTCAGTGAGCTGGCACATCAATACAGTACAGAGTGGTTCAGTTAGCCAGCATTCTGGGAAATCCTTTGCTCTATTGAAGAACTGTAAATCTCCATTATTGCTTTCCATAGCACAAATAAAGAATCGCCTCTTACCTTTGCAGCATTCTCTCTGTTAATTTTTAAGGGTGAATGCATGCGTAGTCCCTAGCAAAGAGGATCTGCTTGTTCCTAGCCTGGATACCAGGCATTTATTGGGTTTTGGGTTGGTATTTTTTTGGTATAGCTTCAGCTGCTACCTGGAAAATCAGCCACAGCAAAGGGAAGCCAGGGTGAGCACAGCAGGAAGCAATATTGAAACGTTCGGATGAAAATAATCATGAGGACTTTAGGATTTTTTCCAAAACGAGCCTAAACTGGAGGCTTTGCCGATTAGTCCATGACTGATTGAAGAGGTATGTCACCTGCTACTACATGGCAGCACATCCCATCACATTACAATTGCCTGCCTGGAGTCATTATGGTGTATTACATCCTTTTGTTATCAAACTGTGTCATGTTGCATCACAGTCAGGAGCAGCCGGATGGAGACGTGGCTGACACGTTGCCTGTAACAGATGCAATGAGACATAGCATCCAAAGCACATACCTGCTTTTAGTCAAGGCTCAATTTGCTCAGAGCGTATTTTGACATATCTACAGAGGGTTTGAAGTTGCAGGTAATCCCCCTTCTGTGTTTGCCAGCTCTCACTCAAGGCACAAGTCTTTCTGTTGGACCAGGGAGAAATGCAAGCTTTAAATTCCCTTGGCTTGTTGCAGTATCATCAAATAGGTATGAAAACTTGCTTAGTCTACTTAGTGCAATAAATGCATGAGATCTGGGAACATTAGACACTCTGGGAAGGTTCTTTTTAAACCATAATCTCAAAAGCTTAGATAAAAAAGTCTCTGGTTCTTCTATAAAAAAGTGTACAAATGGAGAAACTCTGGTAAAAGTACCGAGACTGGGCTTCCAAACTATGAGGTCTATTAAGACAGTGAAATAACAAAAGCAAAAAAAACCAAAAAACCAAACAACAACAACAACAACAACAAAAAAAAAAAAAACACCAAAAAACAAAAAAAAAACACCAAAAAACAAAAAAAACCCCCAAAAAAACAAAAAAAAAACCCCAAAAAACAACAACAACAAAAAAAAACACCACAAAACCACCAAAAAAACCCCCTCATATTAATTAATCTTGAATTAAAACAATTTTTTAATATGAATGCATATGACATTCATGGCATGCCAAATGAATTCTTTATGATCAGTGCTGCTGCGATCGATACTAAATGATTTCATAATAAGATACTTAAAATAAAGCGTTACCACAAAAGAAACCCAATAAAAGGCCATCATCAAAACTGCAACCTAAATAAAACCCAGCAAGACGGTGCCAGCTATGACAGCCAGTGGTAATTATTTATTCTTTTGTTTGACCTCTCCTATTGTTGGAATATTCACACAAACCTTGTTGAAGTGTGGGGTGGTGGCGTGAGAGGTGTGTGGCACGGGTCAGTGGTGACTCCAGAGTCAGAAGGCAGCACAAAGGAGTGGCTGATGGATGGGGATGGGGGTGGAGAGACACCAAGGTGATATTATCAAGGAGAATGGCAGAAAGTGGGAAGGGAAGAAGAACAAAACCAGGAAAGGCAGATGGACAAGACATGAAGAAGTAGAGGGTCCCTCTAGTAGACGCTAGTGGGTGATAGGAAAGTTAATGCTTTATAGGACATAATAATTCCAGAAATTTTTTGTGGTGGTGGGTTTTTTGGTTGTTTTTCTTTTTTTTTTTTTTTTCCCTTCCTATGAATTCATACTTTAAGTGCCTAAAAGTCTTCCGGACTTAAAAAGTTGGAAGCTAAAAGTGCAAATTAACCTAGCAGAGGTAGCAACCCAGGAGCACAGCTTCCTCTGTACTTGGGCAGTCTGTCAAAATCTGTTTTGCTATGGGTGGACACATCAGGTCAGGAAAAAATACTTTTCAAAGAAGAATATGTGCAAGGAAATCCTCTCCAGTAGACACATTGCCTACCTGGAGCTGTCATGCAACCTTTGAAAGAAAAGGAATTACCTGTGCTATAGTGGTATAGCTGACAGCTAAATCTGCCCTAATCTGCCTTAATTATACTCTTCAGAACAGGGTCTTTCTGGTGATTTGAGGGCGGGAGGTTCAGCAGGGAATAAAAGTCAACTGCTTTCCCTTCTAGTTAGAATAGGGGGGAATTAGCTGGATGACATTAGGAGAGTTTCTAAATATCTTTCCTGCCAATATTTGATTAGGGACTTTAATTTCATTAGACAAACTGATTTTTTCATTAGCCAAACTGATTTTTTTCATGCATTGCTCTCTCCTTTTAATGTGTAAATTACATGGGATTTGACTCTCATTACTCCATTGATATGGGTGATGCCTTCAAACGGACACTGGCACCGTGCTTGTGGATGGGTCTGCTGCAAAGAGCTGCTTTGTGCTCTGCTTTGGGAAAAGATTCTGTAAATACCCAGTTCAGCATCCCCTTGCGCACTCTTTGTCGGGAGAGTAAATCCCAGCACCTGACCTGAGTCTCCTGGTTGTGCTATGAAGTAGGATTTCATCACATGAAGCATGGTTCAGGTAAAATTGTGGGATGGAGATGATGGAGGACACAGTTCAACAATTGTGTGCCTACTTAGAGCCTGAGCAGTTTAGTTGCAATGATTTCAGGGCAGCCTTTGGTTTTCCAAATCAAGAGTTCCATAATTTGTTATCTTTTGATAATATTCATTTTGACCATTTACATCTCGTGTCTCATCAGTTTTTTATGAATATTGTCACCATTTTAAACTACTTTTACTGGACAAATGAAGTATCTAAGCAGTGACACAGAAAGGTATTTCAAAATAAATTTTTCTGGGTTTATTTGTGCTAAAATGAAGCTGAAAAAGAGAAGCCAGATGAAGTTTCCAGGTACTTCTGTAATTATGAATGAGCAATTTCAGCTACAGTCCTAAAGTCTAGATCAGTGTGTCGTGTTTTTTGCTGCCTGGTGCTCTATAATGCCCAATAAAACATTGGGGGATGTAACTGTGCTGGTATTAAGCATATGAGACAAAATTAAAAAGAAAATATTTTGGTTCCAAAGGCATAACAGTTGAGGCTGAGATTACTTTTAACCTCATACATGAAGCTGAACCGATCCTTAGTTTACTGGCTCTTCAGAAAATACAGGTGCTGAAGGAAGAGAGCCCAGTTGTTATTGCCAGATAAAATTCTCTGCTTGGAGTGGAAAAAGTAGGATTTGAAGCAGTGTTTGCTGTTGTTGCATGGCTTTTTAAAAGAAAAACATGAACTTTTATTATTGAGGAGGTTATGGGAACACCCATCATTTTTATAGGCTTGTGCTTTGGTAAATAAACAGGATTGGTAAATTGACAGGATTTCTCTAAGTGTTTTGAAAGTATTTTTAATAAAAAGAGCTTATTTTGTGTGATGTTGAGTAGATCTGTTCAGAACTGAAGTAGAAGGAACTTCGATATTTCATGTATTTTATATCTTTTGAATTTCAAGCCAGTTCTGTGTTGGGAAAGACTGAACCAAGCATCTCAGCAGAGGTCTGGATGATGCTGTTCATTGTAAGAGCCAAGGAAAGACAAGGTCTCTTGCTTATTGAAGTGATTAATGATTTAGCATTAATAGGGTTGCAATATTGCACGGTTTAGCCAGATTGTAACATTCTGTTTGTCAGAGTTGTTAAAGGTTGATTTTGGACTCAGGTCTTTGATGCCCGGTAAAAAAACTAATCCATGCATGGAAATACTTCAACTTAAAGTTTCCAAATGTTTGTGAGTTCTCAGGGAATAAAAGTCAAATTGGGATTATAAGAAATGAGCAGAATTTCTCAATCAAAAGCTGTTTTTCTCTAGAGTGTCCTTTAGGTTTTTGAAGATTCTCTACGTCAGACAAAATATTTTCCTCCGTGTTATATAGTAGGTATGGGTTTATTTATACTAAATATAACATCATTATATAATAAGTTTTCTTGGAGTGCTTGGTACTGTACAAACCACAAAAATTTTTGCTCCAGTGACCTTGTAATATAAAACTGAGGGAGCAATCACATTGCATTATGTGCCAGTGCGGTGAAATTAGTTTTGCACTGCCTAGGCAAAAGGATCTCCCTTGTCATCCAAATTACAGGACTGGGGCCCATATGTATGCACTCTGCCTGTTTGTTTATGCCATACGAATGGTAATACCAGGAAATATTTTTAAGAGTTGATGTCCCTTTTCCCTCTGCATTTGTGGGTTTTGTTGGGATTTTTTTTTAATATTTCTCTCCTGAGTAAAATGTGTCCATTCAACAGAGTTGAAATGAGTTATGTTAATCTTCCAACATAAATATGAAACACTTTCAGTTGTTTTGCTGTCATTAGTCGTCCAGCTAAAATGCAGAGGGCAATTTACAGGCAAGTCTCATAATACAGAAAGTGTTTGTTGAGGTGAGGTACACAGGAAGAAACACGGGTGTTTGGCCAAGGATTAAGAATGAGCTTTAAACTTGCAGAATTTCTTCTTCATTGACTTTTCCTTAAATGCAGACATTTCTATCCTATATGACTCAAAGCTCATGCAGCCAAAAGAGGGAGATTTCTTAGCAGTGGGGAGTGAGCATTTTAAAAATCATCTATATTTTCTTCTTTGAAAGGAGTAAACAAGAATCAATTTTCTTAACTAGAGAAGTTGGCTGAGTTGCGGGTTCATCTAGAGCAGGGTGAACTCTCAGAAAGCTAACCTAAGAAGTGAGAAATACACAAATTTAGTGTGACTTCTTTCAGCTGGAGCCTGCGAGGACTGTGTGGGACAATCAGAGTATTTCATAAGTTTTGCCCTCAACAAATCAACAGAACTTCAAAAGATGCATGCTTGCGTATTTTCTAAGCAAAGAGTTTTCAACAGATCATAGAATCATAGAATGGTTTGGGTTGGAAGGGACCTTAAATATCACCGCATTCCAACCCTACTGCCATGGGCAGGGACACCTTCCACTGTGCCAGGTTTCTCCAAGCCCCATCCAACCTGACCTTGGACACTTCCAGGGATGGGGCAGTCACAGTTCCTCTGGGCAACCTCTGCCAGTATCTTGCCACCCTTACAGAGAAGAATTTAATCTGTATATCAAACCTAAACCTCCCCTCTTTCAGTTTGAACCCATTACTCCTTGTCCTATCTGTTATTTAACAAAATACCCATGAAGTGGATCAGGGAGCTCTTGCAAAGACCCAGTTGATCAGGAGGGCCATAAAGACATGTCGAGTAACCCATATTACCCCCTCCAAATGCCACTTCCCAGCTCGCCTGCTGGCTGAGAGATGGATTTCGTGCATGACGAAGTGTGGAGAGGCCCCACCTTCTGCCCCTGGGGAAGCTGCTGGGTTTCCCTGAGCCCAGAGGATCCAGCCCTGCAGGCCTTTTCCTCCTGTTTGAGGCATCTGATACCGATATCGACGTTTCTGGTGAGGCCAGGGCTCTCTAAGGCACGTATCCCACCAGGCTCCGTGGAGTCTGCGCTCCGTGGAGATGGATAGGCAGGGATGGAGGGCAGCCAAGAGCGGCTGCCGCTCAGGAGGGCGAAAGCTGTGCTATGGAATGGCTTAGATTGGTTTCAGGGCCTTGCTTTAGCTAATATTTGTTACTTTTCCACGGAAAATAGGAGTAGGCTTGCGTTTCAGGCTTCTTTTAACCTCAGATCATCTGGGTTTCATAGGTACCAGTCATACCGTAAGCTTAAATGTTCTTTTTCTCACATGTTCCCTTTCAAGCAGAGTCAAGGCAGATTTTTATTTTTAAACATTTGGAGTTTGTTTTCATAAAGTTTCTCCAATCAAGACTATCCAAGCCATCTTGGTTTGTCATCGTACATCCAGTATTACTACATTAGCTCTTAATAAAGAACTCATGCAAAAACCAGATTCCCTTCACACTAACTACAGAAACATGTTATGGGAATGTGACCATAGAGCTGTGTGGAAAATGATATTACTTGCAGAAGATTTGTTGTCACATAACAGCCTGCTCATCTGCTGATTACTATCTTACGTTTATTGTGCATCTTCCTTTGTGCAGTGATACTTTCAAAAGTGTTTAAAATCTCTGCAGTAAAACAAAATAATAAGAATTAAAAAAAAAAAAAATCCCGACATGCCTCTGCTAGCATAGAGCTAAATCCAAACTAAAAGCAAATTTATACATATGCTGTATATTAAGCTTAACCAGGGTAACGCCCCTTTCCTTTGGTTTTTGGAAAAGAGTCCCACATTGTCACATGTAAAGGGACATTTCAGCACTGATTTTCATTTTCATGAGATTAAAAGTGAAACATGTAACCACAAAGCTGGTTTATGTCATCCCCTGTTGGAGCCAGCAGTAATGCCAAAAATTAGATATTTGATAGGTTTGTGAGAGAAACAGATGCAGGAGGGATGCCATTCCCACAATTTTAAACTCCTTCTTATCTTTAAGCTAGAAAGAACATTCCAGATGAAGAAAATCTATCTTATTGGCTTTAGAAAATAGAGGAAGAAAGTTGCCAACAAAAAAAAAAAAAGAAAAAAAAAAGAAAAAAAAAGGAATAAGAAGAGAAGTTAATTTAAAACCAATGTCAGTCTTGGGGAATTGTAAACCATAATTGAGAGAGAGAGTGTGTGTGTATTCATATATGTATGCACATCTACAAAATAAATAGGCTGAGATGGGGCTTTTCCCTTCCTTTTTGATCTGTTTAATGCAGCCTGCAGTCTCACTTTGGCTTTTTTTAATACTTTTGGGTGCAGAGAGATGGGGGACAGTAAAAACCAAGGGAAGAATCTCCCCCAAACATATACCAAATAAACTCAGTGAAAGCATCCAAAAAGTATTCTTTCGGCTTTTTGTTTTGGAAGCAGTTTGTATGTCCCTGTTCTTTTTATTTCATTCTGCCAGCTGTCTGCTAAACAAATCTAGCCAGGTGGGGCTTACAACCCATGACTAAAAAACCTACTAGTGCAGCTGTCCAGCTTGCCTGGAGGAAGAATTCTAACAAATGGCAGGAATGAAAAGATTGGTTTTGTTTTCAAGAAAGTAGCTATGGTACCTTCCTTGCTTCGTTGTTGGTTTGTTGTTTTTTTTGTTCTGCTTGCTTCAGTTAACTCATGGCCTCCTAAGGTTTTACGGAGTAATGGAAAATCCACTTCCGTGGTTCATCATTTAACGTGGTATTGCTTGGATTTCTTTCTTTCCCTTTTAATTTTTTTTTCCCTGTAATGTTTTTTTTTTTTCTGTGTTAGAAACATAGGGCAGCTGCTTTGAGTGTAGCTAAATGTAAAATAATCTGACACTTTCCCTACAAAAACACTGGTAAGCCATATAGCAGCTTAGCTGGATTTTTAAATATTCAAGAGTTGAATATATAACTAGTGAAGGGTGGTGGTTGGTATTGTTTATCCACAAGCTGGGGACAGAACAGGCTTCTTTGCACTGCTTCATCAATCGACCTCAACTGTGATTTTCTAGTCAGCAAATGAGTGCTTCATTTTCTGTGTCTGTGTTGAGCTAAACAAGAGCTATGCTAAAAATTACCAAACCGCCATCTGATCTATAGTTTCAGCAATAGAAGATTAGCATGTGAGCCACTGAGACACCTTCCCTCACTCCTGCCAGAAAAAGGAATGTGTGAAAGGTGTTTGTCACCAACTCCACTTAGGGAATTCAACTGAAAATCTCCCTCTGCTTTTTGCTGGGTAACAGCCCAAACAAAAAATAATTGGTTTTTGGTCCAATCCTGCCTCCTTTGAAGCTGGTGACATCTTGTTCATTTGACATCCTTGGTGCAGGTCCACGTTGACTGAGAGTGATCTGGTGGAGCGATTTGCTCAGTGAGGAGTTGAGGGCTTTTGGCACTTCTCAGGTATCACTCTGGTCTCACAGGTCCCAACTTTAAAGGAACACATGGCATTAACACCTCTCAGAGTCCGGGTGGTGCCTCACAGTAAAGCTGCAATACAGGCTTTGGGTTTGGTCCAGAGCTAGTAAAGTATCTGTGCTTATGTGGGTGTGTGAACAGTCCTGCTGAAGTCAGTGGAGCTGTTTTGACCAATTACTGTTTATCTAATGATAGAAAATTTCAAGTAAGGTTAGGACTTTTTGGATGGACACTCTAGTCAAGTGACTAAGTGCTTTAAATGAAGCACGTCTTTAATTGCTGAACAACAAACACATTAAATTCTTGTAGACTTGGTTTCAGTGATTTATCTGTTTCCTTATTAGCATACAAACAGATCTGCTAAGCAAGATGTGGAGGTACAAACTGCGTCCTGCTGACCTTCCCAAGACAGATAGGTGCCAGGCCCAAACACACTCACCTCACTGCGTGATTAGACCTTGCTTTGGGAAGCAGCACGGTGCACATAATGCACGTTCAGTGCTTGCCAACTATTCCTTTCTGTTTGCCATCTCCACAAGGAAAAGTGGGTGCAAAAGGAATGCAATGATTGTTTCCACGCCTGTTTGTGTCACATAGACTTCTCTGCACCCACCAAGCCAGCGGGTTCGGATAACATCCCCTTCACAGTCAATTTGGGAGATTGAGACCTGTCTCTGCAGAGGGGATGGGGGAGCAGCACACACTGCCTGGGCTGCTCAAGTCAAAATGGCATGGAGCAGGGGCAGCCACAGCCAGATTGCTGTTGCAGGCGCCGTTATTTCCTTTTGTTGTATAACAAGGCATGAGTGATATTGGTTGGGGTGCTCACAAGCCAAGAAAAAAGAAGGCCAATTTTTCATGAGGAAATTGAAGTGCTGATGCAGAACTAACCCTCACGGTTTGTTGTTATTTAATGAAGAAGCAGTGAGTGGGGGATTTTGGCAAAACTTGGTGTGTAAGCATAACAATTGTAATGACATTATTTAGCACACAATGGAGTAACAAAGGCACTTAAACGCTACGATTAAGGGCTGTGTTAAGATTCTCAAACAGTATCTGAAAGAAAAAAGTGTGGCTGTGTTATTCTCTAATACCATATAGAAATATATTAACTTCATTCATTTTTTTTTTCTGAACCTTCAGTAGATTCCTAGAATGGCTCCAGCAATATCACTGGAATTAGCTCCTTTCAATGATATTCTGCATTAGCGTCTCTGGACATTGTTATTGGTTTCAGTTTTTTACCTATTTTTCTTTATTGTTAGGCAATGGCAAATGTATATATTACAGTAAAAATGCTTATGTTCATTTCCCATTTATTTTTCTGAGAATGGTGTCAGATTCTGAAGGCCTGCACAATGTACAGAAGATATATATGTCTATGAAAAGCAGGATAATATTGGGAAAGCTGAGCCTTGAGAGTAATTTGCCATAAATTATTTTACCTGGTGTCATAACAACTTCTTAATGTAAAGGATTTACTAGTCTTGCAGTATTTGTACAAGAAGTTCTGTTTTATAAAAGAAAAGGAAAAGGGTTGGGAGATCAAAAATACTATATTGCAGCTTTCCTTTAATTTTCCATACATTTTCAAATATGATTCTAAATACAATTACTGTTACACTGGATGAGCCCGAACGAGCTTGGCTTTGGGAGAGGAGAGCTGCACCACGCTTTTGCTAAACCCATCACCGTTTCCTGATGGCCATGAGAGCAGCAGTTTGCTCCTGCAGACCATGAACAGAGTATGGGGGACCCAAGAAAGCTCCAAAACGCTGTGTGGGATTACACCAGTCTAGTCAGTAAGCCCTGGTGCCAAGGGTGTAATGTAATATTATAACCATCTGTTGTCAAAGGCCGTTATCCCAGTGGCTCCTGGGCACCACTCACCCTCCTCATCATGGCACCAGCGTGTCACCATGGTATCTGGGGCACGAGGGGGGAGGTGGCAAAAGTGCAAGTGACACAAAAAAGGCTCTTGAATTGTGGAGACCTTCTCCACTTCTACGCTGTTTGCCGCTCAGTACAAAAATGGGTTCCATTATAGCCTCCATATAATCCAGGCAAGTATAGCTGTTCCAAGGCTGTAATCTCCCTGGAATGCCTGAGAATGGGAACAATTGGCCAACTCTCATGGTTTTAATATGCTGTTCGCCTAATTTGGTGACTGAAAGTTTCTCATGGTCAACACTATTTTTTTTTTTTCCCCAACTTTACCCTTATCTGCAATGCTTATAATATTTGGGTTTTTTTTTCAGTGGGACTGAAGTTTTTAGAGCTACAATTTTTCTTTCACTCCTCTCTGCAGAAATATGAGGCTGATCCTCATGGAGACATCCTCCATCTGCCCCTTTTCCATTAGTTGCAATGTGCTGAAAGTGATAGGACCTTCAGGAAAGAAAGCTAATCCAATTGCTAAGGAACAGGTCAGAAGTCAGGGGAAGAAACACGAGATCTAAGATTGAAACCAAGTTTGACAAGGAAGTCTGAAGATAAAAAATGTGGTGGAACTGTGTACAAATACCCTATGGACTGTGAGGAACAGGAGAAGGAAAGATGCTCCAAGACACTGAACAAGAGTTGGAGGACAGGAATTGAACATGAGTGATGGGAAACTTTGGTGACAAGGTGGGCCCATGGCTGTGGGACTGAGACTGGGTCTGCAACAGAAGGCCAGTGGGAATGGTATCTCACAGGATCCCATGGGACAGCAGGAAGTAAATGGAGACTTCCAACACCAGCCAGTAGGGATGGATTTTAGCCTGGAAATGGAGAGGCATGGATAGGATTTATTAAAAGCTAGCAGCTAATGATTTTTTTTTCAAGTCATATATGAATTCATTTTCTAGAGGAGGGAAGAGGTTTAAAGAGTAAAACAGTTTCAAACACTGAACAGATCAATAAATATGGGTACTTCAAATGCTGGTAATATCTTAACATCTGAGCACTTCTCTGTCTGAAGAGCTTTTGAGTTTAAGCTGGTAAATAACAAGGATTCCAGCCACTCTGACCATTTCCTGTGGGGATAATATGCAGGTCAATAAAGAGCTAAAGTTAGTGTCTACATGCTGCATTATTATGAAGAATTAAAATAAGCTTGATGCAGTATTTGATGAGGGCAGGAGTGAGCAAGGCCACAAACATGCAACGTCACTCCTGTATTACAGGAGTACAACACTCTCCAAGAGAGGAAATGGAGAGGGGGAAGAGGAAAGAGACCAAAGGAGAGTCTCAGAAGGGGGTTAGATGCAGGGGAAGATCCAAGAGAGGGGAGTTATAGGAGGTTCAGTGGATAAAATTACAGGAAAATGGCAAAATCTGTTGGAAAAAATCTTGGACTAAAACTTTAGGCTCAGATTCATTTAACCCTGTTAAATGAGTTATTAAATGGTTGTCACATAACATATATTGAACATTCATTGTCACATTTCTCATATAGGCCCAGAAAATCTTTCTCACCAAAACTGATTCCAGCTTTTTTTCCTTCCTTTTACCAGTGTTACAGCTTTCCTTGGAAGAGAGGTATTGTTACCTGTGATTAGAGAAGAGGCTTGCCTGTAGTGCTCGAAACACTTTGCTATCCCTGTGATGAATAAGTTGTCCCTTTGACTTTTCTTATCAGCAGGGTCTACTTTTGAAGGCCACTTTGAAATTCCAGCTATGGAGCATCAAGGTGTTGCCCAGAGCAAGGTGGTGTGAGTAGGCAAATTCTGAGATGCTGCATTCAAGTCATCACTTTTTTAAAGGTGTCACTTCAAGGTGGTGATTATGGTTTTTAAAAGAGGAATAGTTCTGAAAACTAGTTATTTTAGAGTTATTCTGTCATGTCAGCTAACCTTAGCAGAGAGCAGTCTGCTGTCTCCAGGACAGCTTGAAAGGCTCTCTCATGAGCAGTCAGAATTGTGTTCCTTGTCAAACACCAGAGCTGACACCTCCAAGGCATGAAGGAAGATATGTTTAATCATCTTCCTTTTTTATTTGATCTTTGGTTCTTTTTTTTTTCTCCTTTGCTTTTATAGTCCTGAAACACTCACTTGAGAAACTCTGACAGGTCTGGAATAAAATTAAGAAATTCTGCATCTCCAATTCTCATCCCAACAAACACCTGTTAAAGGAAAATAAATCGAGTTATATACCAGCATTCTCCATTTGTTTCTCATGTTCTGTTTCAGGTAATCCATGCAGATATTTCCTTCCACCTGCTTCAGGACCTCATCTTTCTGCATTTTAACATTTCCCACATTTCCCATTCTTGAATCATCTCCTCCCTCCTTCCCCATAAAAAAATGAAAACAAGAAACTGTTGAGTAGAATTGAAATGTGATGGAAAAAAACCCCCATGCTTTCACTCTCTTGTTGAAATATTTTCCACATCCTAAAGGCTCTCTAGATCTCCTTTGGCGTGCATGCTTTCAGGATTTCTTTTCCACTCAGTGTATTAACTTTGTTTTTTTGCATGTTATCATTATTTTTACCAGCATGTGTAACACACATTTCGCACTTTACGATGGCAGTAAATACAAATGCAGAAATTACACACTCAGACAAATTAAGAGAAATAAACCCTAGCAGGTCCTGAACCAGCCAGTAATCATTCCTACGTATCCTCTATTATATCCCTGTGTACCCACAGTACATTTCCACATCACACAGGTGGAAGTGTGAAGCTGAGGCTCATTTAACAGTATGAATTTTCCCAATGTATCACAATTACAGGAACACCTGTGCTTCATAACTTTCTGCTGATCCACTGTGAAAATTCACAGTGTGTTTAGTAACCAAAGCATCAATATTCTTTGTCTCCTAGCGCGTGTGGATTGGAATGATGGCTTTAGTTCCTCCTTAAAAAAACCGAAAACAACCAAAACCAAAAAACCAACAAACCAAAAACTGATACAAAATCTAGCTGATGCTTGTGTTGTAGGTTGTGCTCACTCTTCCCCACCGTGACAGATCTTTATGGTAGAAGATTTTCAGTTTGCCCTCACTGAAGATTGGCAAACCCCGGTCTGGGAAACTCGTTACTTCCTTTTTTTGACTTTCTTTCATTGCCTGAGTATGGCACCAAGACCAATTTGTGTTCATGACTCATTGCTTTCTTGAAAGTGTGTCAAATTCATTGTCACGTGAGTCAGGCACCTTCAACACACTCCATGTGGCTCTGCTAGACTGTCCTGCAGAGCCACCCCGACCTCGTGCCAAGGGATGGCCTTGGCCCGTTCCTGGTGTGGTTTGTGCCCACTGAGCCTGCCTAGCTTGGCTTGGCTAATCTCTACCAGCCTACCTAAGTTTCCTCAACTGAAGGAAAAAAATAATAAATGGCAATGTGAGACAAAGGTATGGTTTTATCCAAACTACCAAGTAGCATCATGGAATAACAATGCTTGAGGCACTGCATTAGCAGCAGGAGTTTTGGTGAAAGGTTTTACAGGGATCTCTGTTGAAAATAACCCCAGCTGTTTTTCTGATTTCTCTTTTATCCTGTTCTATAGAAAATTGTGTTTGGTTCTGTGGCCCAAAAAGGAGTCTGAGGCTTGGGAAGCAGCCTTCCACCATGATATGACCCAACACTGGAGGAAGGTGTTTTTGGTGATGCAGAGATGCTGCTGAATGGTTTAAGTTGTTGTGATGGGCAGAAGCTTGGACAATTTGTTAAAATTTTTAACTGGGGAGATGGAGGTGAAAACGTTCTGCTCCCTGCTTTGAGTTTAGGAGAAAAATGGACTTTTTGATCCCATTTAACTGACCTTTGCATCATCTGGGCAATGTGATTCAAGTCCTTGTCCTTCAGTTCCCACATCAAGAGGCTGGCTGAAGATGGCAGGTTTCCCATCCATGGAAAACAGACTGTCTGGAGAAGGAAGAAGATAAAATCATATCTGCTGTTGTCTCAGAGTGGAGCTGGGATGTGTCTGGGAGACTGAAGTCTTGGACATGCTCTCCAGCCACTCAGTTTAAAGATAACCTAGATTAATCTCATCAGCTTTTAATGAGAATTCGGTATTTGTGTCTTCTGTGATGTGTCACTCTTGAAAAAAAATCTTAAGTTTATGGGTCACTTGAAATTCTGTGATATTGGGTAAAAAAGTCCAGCCCTTGATAATTGTCACATTTATATTTCTATTCTCTTTGTGAACTGTTACAAGTCTTTGTGCTGTGTCTCCACTTTTATTGATGTTTCTTTCAGATAGACGTCCATCTTCCGTTTGCAAGTTCCCATAATACACATTCCCAGTAAGCCAAATTCTGCATTTCCCACCCTAATCTCAGTGAAGTTTCTATCATCAAGAAGGCTGTGGCCTCCTGAGTTATTTTCCTGGATCCTTTCTGGATACTTCATGTGTAGTTCCATCCTTGAATGAACTCAGAGAAGGAGGTGCCCCTTTTTTCCCTTCTCTGTGAGGCAGAATAATGCATATGCTGTGACACAGGTGTGTAGAGGGGTCTGTAAATTAATGTGCTTTGAGGTCCTTGGATTAAATTAATATAAGTGAAAAATAGTTGAAAGTCATTTTAGTGTCCCAGTGGGTCTGACATTCTTTTCTGCTCCCAGAAAGAGATTTTCTGTCTGCAAATCTCATGTTTCCAGAATTAGATTAGGAGTGTCAGATGTGCATTCTTGGGGCCTTCTGACCCAGATTAACCCTGGAGCACAAAAATTTGATTGTGTAGTTGAGAGACCAGAACAAAAATATACCCACCATGGTCTACCACTGAATATGGGAGGCTTTCATAGAGCACGTTAAAGGGAGGGTGTTGAGTGTATCTGTAAGGTAAATGGAGAGAGACTGTGTGCCACAAGGACAGACACTGTGCTCAGGGTCAGGAAAAATAATCTGAATTCAGGGTACATTCACTGATTTGAAGATCAGGGAGATTTGTGGGGGAAAAAAAAAAATTATAAAAACCCCACCTTTCCATGATGGTACAAGATGATAACAGAAAACTCTATTTAGAGAGAGAGGTACAAAATGTATAAAAAGTATTTTATGACATGACTTTCCACTTCCTAAATTGTTAGTGGAAGAAGATCAGGAAGTCCAAAAATGAGGATGAAGAGATATCCCATGCCTGAGCCATAATCAGACCTGCTAGAGCTAAAAGCCGTGGCCAATTTGTCCTGCTTCTTGTCTCTGCTTGGACCTGTGGTTATAGAGAAGCCAAGGCAGTGATGGAAGGCAGATTGCAAAACCTGAAAGAAATAATTTCTTACGAGATGTTCAAGAGCAAATACAGTAAAAAAAGTGTCTCATAGGTATACTTGTTATGTTCTTGCCATCTGGAAATAATAATATGCATCTTCACAAGAGAGGTTTGGAGATACAGCTTTGTTGATTTCTTTCTTAGCAAGGGTGGAGTTGTTTCTGAGATCAGGGACCATTTTGCTGATGTGAAATATCTATTTCTGTTAATATGTTTGCTGTGCTAAATAATCAGAACTGGATTCCAGCAATAAATCACTGTTCTAATTTAGTATTAGCATTAAAATTCAGTTTATAAAGTATTGGAGCTGAAGCTGCAGCTTAATGCTCAGTCAGGATGGTGAACAGTTGGATTCAGCAGTGATTTAATTCGTGTCAAAGGAAGCTGAACCTGAGTGTGATGTGGAAACTGGCTGCTGTTTGGACTGGTTGCTCGTTCATGAATGCACTCATGTTATTACATGTACAGAAAAAAAGAAGGAAAGAAAGAAAAACAGGAGAACACTTAACGTTCCTAAAGTAGTTTCCTCAAATTTCTCTGCAAACAATGTAAAATAACAACCTAATAATTTTGTATCTTAATCATGTTCAGTAAAGAAGTCCTTTAGATAATTGGCACTGCCTCTGTACTAGGCCAAACTTTCTTTTAAGTTACAAATACTCACAAAAGGTTTACATTATAAGGAGCTGCTTTGGAGATGTGCAGATTTAGTTTGTAAGTACAAAGTGAACATGCAAATTGCCTTATCTTGTGGGATTCACAAACAACCATCATTCAGATTGATTTAATACATAGCTTTTTATCTTTAAAAGTGTTAATTAGAAAATAGGGACAGTTCTCTGAGCACTTAAGAGTAATAAATAGATCAAAACAGCATCCATGCTTCTGTGATGGAACTTCTGAAGACTTTATAAAGGGATTAAACCAATTGTCAAAAAGACCACAGTATACATATTTAATAGTGCTACCAAGCTACAATTACATTTTTAGGACTCTATTTGCTAAGCTTTTAAACACTCATTATACAAAAAAAAAAAAAAGAAAAAGAAAAAAAAAGAAAAAAAAAAGAGAGAGAGACAGGGAAAAAAAAGGGATTTTCAGAACTTTACCACATAACTCGGGATTGCTATGCCAGTAAGCTCTGCTCCAGGTCTGCAGTGACACAGCTGTGTTCAAGACATCCTGGTTTTCATTCAGCATCACAAGTTGTTCAGCCATGTGGGAAAAAGACCTTGTGTAGTTTGGTGGTCTGATTTTGCTCCACTGCAGCACCCAGGGGCAGAGGGGAGATGCTGCTAATGGATATCCTCGACCTACTGTGAGTTAAAACTCACTCTTTTTAAGACTTAGAGAACTGTGTGCATTTAGTCACATCAGTAGTGTTCATGTAACTAATATTTGCCTTTAATTCCAATAATATGTTTGTTCTGTATATTTATTTCTATACATTCCTATCCTGGCCCAACGAGCTCACACTGAATGAAATCAAACCCATCAGCAATAATGAGTGTCAGTCTGACTATTTATCAAGTAAAACTGAGGGAATTGTGACTTGTCAAGCAAACAATAAATAAGGCAGATCACTTTAAAAAATGAGAGAAACAGGTAAAGTCTTGAAATGTGTTCAGGATGTAAATAGTGTTAAGGACTAGAGGAAGAATTAACTTCAGCACCCGAGATCATCTACTTCTAAAAGTCTCATCTAAAATATGGGCCTTAAGGGGCTTTCAGGGATTCAGTGGGACCAGAGTTTCACCCCACGAGAGAACAGCTGTAACACTCCTCTTCCTGCTGCCATTTCCAAGTCATACCTATCAGCAGCACATAAAATGCATTACAGCAGTGAGAGTAAAAATCCTCTTTTGTCTCTCTGAGCAATGGTTTTGAATGTCCAGGATTTCTTTTTGCTGCTTATCTCAACACATGTGCATGCAGGTACCCATGCACAGTGGTTTCACCAAGTTACTGTTATTTGCATAAGCCACATAATAAAGTGTTTATAAGTGTTTATTTACATCAACAACTATATGTGTATGTGGACAACTTCAGAGAGGGAAGAGTCTTGTGAATAATTTCTGTGATGCAGATGGAGGGACAGTTTTTCCACCTACTATTGGCAGTTTCACAGCTTATAGCACATCAAGAAAATAGATATGACCCTTTGTATTTTAATGCAAATATCTAGACATCTACAATTTGGAAAGAAGCTGCAAATATATTCTGAGAGCAATTAGGAGAATAGTTTATTTCCCAGATTGTAAAGGATATCTAGCATTTCTCATGGAAAGTTGCACGTGTTTGAAGAGCCTTGTTGCATTTAAAGCATTTAATATTTTATCAGGATGAAATATGCATTTAACTTTTATTGCTTGGGAAGTGGCAGAAAGGGAAATGGGGGTTAGCAGTGTTTAGCAGAGCTTTGGAAATGCTGTGGGAAGGAGACTTCACAGCCTCTCTGGGCTGCTGTTCCAGCACTGCATCACCTTCCTCATGATTAAGAATTGCCTAATGTCTGATCTGAACCTCCCAAGCTGCACTTCGTGGCCTGTGCCCCTTGTCCTGTTTGCTGCCTCCACAGAGAAGAGTTTGCACCATCATTCGGGAGCAGTGGTTTGAGCTATGATTGGATTTTCCTCTAGTGTCCTCTCCCATGCATGAAACAGGCCCATCATCCCCAAGATCTCCTTTTTGATCCTGTTCTCCAGCCATCTGATGGCCTTTGTCACCTCTTCTGGACCTTCTCTTATTTCTCTATGTACGTGGCACATCCCTACCCTGAGCAGAGAGGGGAGGACAACCTCCCTCCACCTCTTGCCATGCTCCTCCCCATGTGCATCACTGTGTGCTTTGTCCAGGGGCTCCTCCTACAAAGGGGAGAGGAAGGGGAGAAGGTAGAGTGGGATTTCCTCATTACCTTTGTTAATTTTCTGCATCACTGTGGCCGTGGGGGAGCGTGCAGTGGGTGAGCACTGGTGGTGCTGAGTGCAAGCACAGAAGAAGGCAGTGCTGCTGTGAAGAACTCAGTCTGCACATGTCACAGGAGGCAGCAGATGGCACAGGCTGACGGGATGGGATGAGAGGAGATGAGACAATATTTATAAACATGATAGACAGCAGTCTCAGTACATGAGTAGCCAAGACATTGTCAAGGTTCTTTTTAGGAGAAGGTTTTGGAGCTGAGCTGAGCAGAGAAGGGGTTTTGCAGCTGCCTGCAGGAGGATTGTCCTAGGTGTTAAAGAAAGGATGGAGGTGCTCAAGATAAAGCAGGAATTTAATTGAAGTTTGAGTAATAAAGGGTATTTATCAAGGTGAAGCTTGATAAAGCTCTGCTTTGGATTAGAGAATTGCTGCGGATGGCAGAAGGTTGGGTTCAGGAAACCAAAAGATCCAGTTTTGGAGTATTTCAAGGGTGTGTGTGCTTTTGAGAATGTGGAAAAGAAAAGTGAGCAGGAGAGAGAAAGCACCACTGAGCAATAGCTCCTCATTCAGAATTAACCACAGCAGAGTAGCCCTCATGCCCTGGGCTCTCTCACCACGGCAGGTCCAGCCCCTCTGGACAGAGTTTTTACCACCATCTCTGTTTTGTCACCTGTACAACACACTGGTACTTTCACCCATGTAAAAATGCAGTGTCTGCTGTACAGAGTTGTGTGTGCTCGTGTTCAATGGAGTGGATTAGCTTGTGAAAACCTGCATCCTAATTCTGATGTAAATGTAAATGTGTACTGGGTATTATGTAGCTCTGGCTTTGAAGCTCTCTAATGTTTATTTCAAAGTAATAATAGCCTCAATAATGTTCAAAGAGCTGTTTGGTTTGGATATAAAATATATATTACATAAACTAGTTTTGTAGTCATCAGTATATCTAAGTTTTTTCAACTGTTATGTCTGGAGTTCATTTTCTTGAGCTTTCTTTATCTCAGTTCCTGATCATTGCTTTCTTTGCCAACCTGAAGCTTTGTTTTCTTTCACATTTGTGGCCTCCATTCGTTGAACTGAAATGGAAGTAAAGTTTCAGCATTATTTTTTTTTTTTTTTCTTTGAGAAAGAAAAATGGGCAAATGCAGATAGATGCAGAAAGATGGTGGGGGAAAAAATTGGATCTTTTACAGGTATGAGTTGATTTTCCTGACTGAGCATGTTACGTTTCTGTCACATCGACATTAAGTAATGTGACCTAAGATGATGTGTCAGAAGCTGAAAATGACTCATGAAAATAGAAATGTTAGGATATCCTGGAAAACTAGCTATCTGCACATTCATAACATCAACCTTTGTAGCACAAATTCCAGCTTCCATAAGGTCTGTTTTTAATAAGATGAATCAATTCCATCCCACTTCTAAGGGCAGAAGTTGCTTGTTCCTATTACTAGTCAACAACTCAACACCATTTTCACTAACACTGCAGAAGGAGAGAAACCTAGCACATTCTAATGAAAAGTGAACAATTGTTTGGAAACTTGATAATGTGCTATAATGCATTAGCTGAAGAGTGGGCAGAAGCTGTGTTAAGAGAATTGACCTTTACATGCAATACATTTTGAGAGATAGGGAGGAAGAAATATATCACTCACTAAGTAGAACAAGAAGCAGAACAGAAAAAGGTGGGGTAGGAATTTTGACAAAAAAGGACAAGATTAAATTATTTTTGGTAAGTTTTCAGATAAGAAGCACCTACTTCCGGAAACATTTTATCACCAGATCATTAAGCAATCCTCCCATGATAGCTACTTCATATAATAGTGTTTTATTGTCTGCATTTGTCTAAGTATCAGAATACCAGTAATGTTTCACAGTTACATAATGCTTTTTTGCTTTTAATCTCACAATAAATAAGAGGTGGGTGAATACTACAGTACTCTCCACTGACTTCCAAGGGCTTTGAGTTTCCTATCACTCCTTTTCACAAATCTCCTTTATTCCTTTGCCCTTGTCTTCAGATGCTTTGTCCACCCCTAAACCAGTCAGAACAAATGACATCATAGATAGCGAAGACCAGTGAATAACACTAAGTGATAGCTAAATTCATCAGTAAACCTTTCCAAGCTCCTTTGTCACCCAGGAAACTGAAAAATGGGCAGTAGAGGTGACTCAGGTAATTTCAGAACTGGAATTTTGTTTAATTGATGCAACTGCAGAAATGAGTAATACAACCATTATCCATGGCTTGTTAACTTTCGTATCTAATGCAGTTAAATATAACATATATCCTCTTATTTCCAGTTTCCAGTTTATCACGTGTTCTTGCTCTAGAAATGCATTTCCTGCACCGTGGGTGTGGCTGGGGGAAGCTGATGGCGTTGAGGGTCAGGTGTTTTTGTGTGAGGAATGGAGAGTGTGACTGACCTTGGCTTGGACTTCCTTCCCCGATGTCACCTGCAGGGTCCTGCATGGCTTTGCTGTATCCAGAAGTGGAGCTGAGAGGGATCATGGGGAACCAGTCAAATCACAGCTCAAGAGCTGATAGCTGGGATGCAGTCAGGAGCAGCTCCACAAGAGTGCTGGAAGAGCAGGGTGGCTCTCTGCTCAGCCCTAAATCCACTGGGATTTGGAGATGCAACTAGGATGTATCGCTGCCTTGGTGGAGGGTTTAGCAATGTGAAAGTCAGCATTCAGCCAAGTATTTCAGATAGGAAGCAAATAGCTGGGAATGTTGATATCCACTTTATTGTTTCTGTGTTTCTGAGTTAATATCAAGAAAGATAAATGTGCCATTTCTCCCCACAATCTGCCAGACCATCCCTTTTTTGCAAGACAATGAGGACAGCCCTTTTTCCTATCTAGACCACTGGCAGGGTCTGCAGTTCAATGCTTTTAGGAGAAGTGAAGTTTCTA
Organism: Pachycephala philippinensis; assembly: GCA_013397055.1. Taxonomy (NCBI): domain Eukaryota; kingdom Metazoa; phylum Chordata; class Aves; order Passeriformes; genus Pachycephala; species Pachycephala philippinensis. The sequence goes on from VWZT01013087.1 coordinate 903,168, forward strand.
ATTTATAATCCTCCTGCAAGCTTCCGCAGCAAATTCCAGGGTTACAGAGCTGCAGAATTCACAGGGGCCCACACAGTTTTAGGTCACTTAGTTCAGGAAGCATTTAAACCTCCACAGAGTGTGGATAGCCAAAGAGCCATATCCAGTTACGTTTCATGATGCCTCCGTGTCTGATTTTTGGTTACATGAGTTCTTCCTGCATGGGTGAATATGACTTTTTTGGGCCTATTCAAACCTGAAACTCAGGGAAAGTGAACAAAAAAGCTGAAGAAATTGTGCAATCCTCCCTAAAGTGAAACTGCTGCTGAGTGCCTGTGGCCAAAACAGCCTTCTCCTTCCAGTTCATCAAGGACAACCTGTCCTAGTGCCATGCCAACATTTCTTGCTTTCCACCACATCTCTTGGGAAAGCCCTATAAGCAGTGACCTTGTGACTAAATGCCTGCCAGATCTGCTTTCTGGCAAAAACAGCTGCTGCTCTTGGCACATTCAAATGCCTGTTCAAATTTTAGGAACTCCTCTATGAGGTGTTCATTTTATTTCCCTTCAACAGGAAAGCATTTCTCTAATGCAGAGAAAGACTATGGACCGTGGAATTGCAAAATATAACTGGAGACACTGGTGGGAATGAGATGCTTTTTCACCATGGGCTGTCATTCTGCATGCTTTCCTGATGAGTGAAATTTTCTTTTGAAAGATAAATGTCATTATTCATGTCACCAGGAATTAATTCATTGCAGTTAAAAATGCATTTGGAAATTAAAGGCTGCAGATCTGTAAAGCTCTGCATTTACTCCATGCTTTTGGCTACCAGCTTATGTCCTCAAGGTCTGGAAGAACTAAGGGCCAAATATGAAAGTCTGCATTTAGAATACTTAATATTGTACACAGACAATTAATGGGATTTTCAAAAGCATTAATGCAGGTGTAATATTCTGTACTGGTGTGATTCTCACCTTAGGAATGTTTTAATATAGTTTTATGGGGTTTTTGGATAGTTCACAATACCAGGCAAAGCTCGTTAGCCCCTGCCCAGAACATCCTGTTTGGATTTATATTATTTGCTTCCTGGCACTGAGTGATTTGAAAACCACTGCTGGTGCCATACTGGCACATAATTGCACTGGAAAACACGGCCCCAGTTTCTTAAAATTTAATTTGGGAATTGTCATCAAGTTGCTTTTATAAGAGAGAACTTTGAGCATGTGCAAACCCACCTCTGACCCTGCCTTGCACTTGGCTGGCTGGGACTTGGGAAGGAGCAAAAATCACCAGCCCGTGCCATGAAATGGGATCAGTGGGCAATAAACAGCATGAATCCTGATAAAGAATCCCTGGGTTGGCAGGTGGGCTTTAAAGATGGATGAATCTCCCACATCCAGGTACAGGTGCTTGGGGGTGACAGGTTTTTATCCCTGTGTCACCACAGAGATTCTCTATACAGAGCGTGGGCAACTCCTTTCTTACATCTGCAGATGGAAAAATCAGATTTGACCTTCTGGAACACAGTCTATAAAATACATAGCTGATTTAAAATAAAAAAAAAAAGATGAAACAGCAATTCCACAGAATAAAAAAAAATTGGGACAAGAAAGTTATTCTAAGGACTAATGTCCAACATTACAATTTCTTTTTTTTTTTTTCATAATTAAATGTTTGAGTTTTTTGTTCTAGGTGAATGTTTAAACAGTAGAGACAGTTGTTGAGGAATGTTATGACTTTGGTGTGGGCCAGCAATGGACATGCTTTTGGTATTAATATTATTTAACATAATGTAATTGCATTAATGCTGGCTAAGTGTATTCCTGTTGAAAACTTGTATTGATTGTTAATAGTGAAGCTGCAGCCTTTTAACACCAACTGTTGATGCATTGTCTGTGGAAGCTCAGAGTCTTAGGGGCAAGGGTAATTTATACTTGCCAAATCACTTAGAGAAAATTCCAAGTGCATTCAAATTTGCATATTCAGAGATATAGAGGGTAATTAGGGATAGGCTCAATATTTGCCCATTTCTCCCTTTTAAATCACAAACTTGGAATGAACTGTCCAGCTCGAGCTTTTCTGATTGGAAGCAAATAATAAAGAGAAACTCGGTTCCCCTCAAGCCATGATAAAACACTTTATGGCCTCATAACATCTCAGGTTTGAGGAGGAAAAAAACCCCAAACCCCTAAGTCTCATACTGGTTCACAACCTCACAAAAGGTTCCCCAACTGTGTTTCTAAGTCAATAAAGGGAAAGTTGCCTCTGAAGAAGCCCTGTCAAATTTAGCAGGATGAAATCTATAGGATTGTGCTGATATTAATGAGGTTCTGTTGCTCTAAAAGTACGCAGGGATCTCGCAGTATAAAAGTTAACTGAGTTTAATTTAACAGATTTTTTTTTATAGGAGTTTAGAAAAAATAAACAATAAAATATGCATACCATGTCAGCGAATAAAAATTAGGACAAGAAAGTTTATTTAAATATTTGATATTCAATGTCAAAGCTTATAATTTTTTTTTTACATATATGAATATTTGAGTGGTTTTTGCAGAACTATTCAGATTCTTCATCACTAGAGAAGCTCTATATACCTGTGTTGCCTTAGTGAAATAATGTGAAAGTGCAGTTTATCAGTGCCTTGCCTTGAATCCTGTAACCTGTAAGATTTTCCAGTGAAAGCAGAGAATGAAAAAGTGGAATTGCTGTAATGTCCTTGTGCTGCGTGCTCTGGTGCTGCTGTTTCTCTCACTCTTATCTGACTTTATTCTGGGAGACCCGTAAGATTCACCTCTGAACGTGTAGAATAATGGTTTATTTTTATGCTTGCTCTGGTTTCATTAATTTGCGGATTAACCGAGGAGGAGAAGCAATTGCACTCGTATCCCCTTCGAGTGACATTTGGTTCCTTCTATTTTTCCTCATTTCCCTAATATTTGCTGTTCTTTATACATTCCTCCTCTTGCCTTTTCTTTTCTCATTTCTCAGCCTCCTCTTCTCTCCCAGGACTGCATTTTGACACCCTTAAGCAGTGAATTTGTCTTTGCTTACTGTAGTATTCACATCAATCTTGTGCTCGTGGCTCTGGCCCTTATTCCTCATTCCATAATAGTTTCCCTTCACCCCCCACCTCTTCTCTCTTATCTGTCTTGTAGGAGAATAATGCCTTTCAAAACTTTAGTGAGTGGGAATAGCAGTGTCTGTGAATATTTATTTGCTGTATAAATACTCCAAAGCTTATTCTTCATCGTGGCCACCCACGTTGCTGCATGTTCCCAGAGCATCTCATGTTATTTTTCTGTGCAATGAAACCTCACGTGTTTTGCTAATTTGATAAAGATATGCTCAGGTTGCTGACATTTTCATCTGCCTGTGGTAAAAACGAAAAATGAAAAACAGAGCGGCCTCCTGTGCCACCTGAAAGTAGGAGGAGAGAAATTCTCTGCTTGAATGTTGGATTCTAATTTCTCTCGCCCAAATTGCACAAATCTTGTGCAACGTCTGTGTTGGCTGCCCTTTGCACCGGGATGGAAGGTGTTTGTTCCCTGGACTGGTGCTGCTTTATCACGTATTTTAAGTGAATATCCAAGAGGTCCTTCTTAGAGGATTTCCAGGAAGCAGCTTTGCTGATGGACTGCACCCCCCACTTAGGGACAAGGGGTTTTTTGGCTTTCCCACTCTGCAGCCTTTCCATGTGATGTAAACGGTCTTCAGTGAGAGTGAGAAATGTGCCAGTAACTTTATCTGCCTCGGCCCTGCTCCGCAGAAGTGCGTGTGCACAAACTCCTCTTTAAGCACGTGAGGATTGGGAAATTCAGTGGGACTATTCCCGGGCTTAAAATTAAGCTTGCTATACTTAAGGGCTACAGTGATGCCTTACATCTGTCTTTCAGTCAGCATCCTGAATATTGCTCATTGATCCTATCGCTGGAAACCAGCCACAAAAATTATTCTGTTTTTTTTTTGTTTTTTTTTTTTTTTAAATGGATTTCCTAAAAAGACACTGGGAAACCCATTCAAAACTACATTCAGTCATTTGACACGTTGGTGTCTGCTTTGCACTAATGAACTCCTACCTTTAATTCGGTCTTGTCAGGACACAGTGTCTCCAGAAACCTGAAGTTTAATAGAGATGAAGCAATTTCATTGGTGTAACTGTGAGTAGGAAGTTATCATCAATCTCATCTTCTTCGAGCATAACTTACAAGGTCTTTCTAATCTGATCAGCTTTCTTGAACACAGTATGTTGATGACTTGCTTCAAGTCATTCATGTGGAGATATTATACCTACTACATACGATAAAACAATATAAGGCAGATCAACTGCTTATAATCTAATTAGTTTGGTCTTTTCATTTACAGTTATGCCCTGAGTACAGCTGTGCAAAATTCACATAATTTGTTTCACAGAATTTTACACATTTTTCTTTTTGTTTTGTTTAGCTTTATAACTCCAAGATTTCAGCTTCATTTGCAGCTTCAGTGAAATTGCCAGTCCCACCTCCAAAGCATATGAAATCAGATATAGGGTGTTTTTTCTAAGTCGGAACTATTTTCAGGGAGTAAATGAAACCATTTAAAGTCAAAACTTACAGTAAATTCTTTGCTGCAAGTTTTCATGAGAAAATGCCAAGTGGTTCTAGTTTCACTCCAGATTTTACAGGTACTTTTGTTTGGGAATGGAGCTGATTCAGAACTGTGGGATTAGGATTTTTCCTGAGCTGTCACTAGTTCAGTACTACCAATACATTGCAGATTGAGAGACCTTTCTCGATTCAAGTATTCCAGCCTCTGCTCACTTCATCTATGGCACATCAGTGTAAAAGTAGTTTGTGTCCTTATGTTTTCCTTTGGATTTAGGGATTTGAAAGCACCAAAAATATTAATATGTGTTTTTCAATTATTTTTCCTTGCACAGACCTTAGTATGAAATTGTATCATTCCATGTCTTCAGCTTGAAATGTGCAGGATACCTGTGATGGACTCTAGGAATGACAATCAGCTTTCTGCTGTGAATGTCCTTGAGAAAACACTTTGGATAAATTAAAAAAAAATACCTATTACAAAGATATTCCTTTTTGGAAGACTACAAATACCCAAACCCTCCTCAGTTGCTTTGGTTTTCCTGAAGAAAGTGGGTCCAGAAGGGAGAAGTACCAAATTCTGTCTGCACACAGGACAATGTCAGAGTGCACTTCTGCATCATTTCTGAGCTAAATCTAATCCACTCCAGTTGATTTATTTAATTTTTACATAGATAAAAATAGAAAATACTATTAATTTTTCGTAAATCTCTTTATATGTAAATGAGTGACTGGAAGATAGGGCCTGAATTTCTTGCTGGAGTACATGAAGGATGGATTTGTTCATCATGTTTCCATCTATCTTTGGCAGGGAATACTTTGGTTAAATTTAAAGGGTAATAAGAGGGTTGTAGCAGAATAAATTGTTTTACTTAGATTTCAGATCTGAAAGTGGGTATTTTACAATCCATGTATTTATATCTGATGCTTGAATAACATAGCTTGTATTACTCTTACCCTTCCCTGAAGTGAATGCTTTGAAAATAATACGCTGGAAAATAGTTCCCCTTTTCTCCCCCTTCCTTTTTACCTTGTCCTCTCTGTAGCTGCCTCATGTGTAACAAGCAGAACTAGAGAACTGCCAAGGCTTGCATAAACCATGTTTATTGCTTTTTGGTTTAATTTCTTAGGAAAGCAGGGAGTAATTCTTAAAATAGATATTACGGTCAGTGGATGTGTTTTATTGGATAACACCAATATTAAGAAATAGAGATTTGAGACTCTCAAATTACAATGCCTTTACTATTTTTTAATGTATTGGCACTGGTGGTGGGTTGCATTAACACTGTCAATATAATTTATTTAGGATTTGTCAAACGTTTGCTTTAGCTGTTAACATCAGAATAGGAATGTGTAAATTTTATTTGCACTAACAATGCACTCACCCTTGTTGTTATTGCAATGTATTGATTTGATTTCTGCAGCTTACCTGGATTGCTGGAAGGACTCTGAGCTTTCCCTCTTCCATGGCCTTAGTTATGTCCATAGGCTTTGTGGTGACTCTAATCCAGCAGTGGGCTGAACAACTTATTCCTTTATTCAAGTTCTATATCCTACTTGTTGTCTTTTCTGGTGGTAATTTGTCAAAATCTTGCAGTTAGGTTGTATGTAACCTTTAATTCAGCCTTGTTTAGCACTTTTCTTTGCCAATAAGGAGTTCTGAAATTTTCTGGATGACTCATACCCCAATAGGAAAACTAAATTATTTCCCTAGTACTTCAGAGCTCTCATTGATACCTGAATTTCACGCACTGTGTAACCTTCAACTCCCACTTCACAGGATGGAAAAAACAGGTTTTTGGGTATTATTAGCATTATTATGGCTACAGGGACATATGTGAGTGAATCCTTACAGGCTAAACTTGCTTTTCTCCCTCTCTTTCGCTTTTGCTCCTTCTTTGTGTTTCACTCCCTGTTTTATCCCTGTCATAGGATCTCATCAGGGTAAATTAATCATGTCACTTTTAGTTTAAATAATAAAGGGCATCTCCTTATCCTCTCCTAGTACATTTGGTAGGGGACTAATTTAATACTGTGATTGCACTCAGTAAGCAATTTTGTTTTCATATTGAGGTGCAGTGTGTGTGTGTGTATAAGAATATAATTCCAACAGTTTTGGCCTGCCTGGATCAGGACACAGCTGAATAATGGAAAGGTATCTGCTGCAGAACATGATCCCAAAAATCAGTGTGTAATGCTGTATTGGCAAACATGTTTTGCAGTTTTGGGGAGGACTTTCCAGCCTGCATGGTTCCCTGTTTGAAAAGAGGAGGCTCAGGCTGCAGGTTTGGGTTATCTGACTCTTTTTCGGATGCCTTTTGTTTCATTTTGCAAGCAACTGCTCCAAATTCCTTTGAACTTCAGTACTGCCATAGACTGGGATGGGCCAAGGCTGGAACAACATTCAGCAACTGAAAAATTGCAAACTAATACAAAGTTTTTTTGGAAAAAAAAAAGTACATATTCAGGCAGCCAGTGGGATTTCGCTGCACACATTGGGACCACTTTATTTGGCCCGAAGTACAGTATGAATTGAAAACAAAACTATTGTCCTTTTGATTAACTGCTGTACAGACCCTCTCATTTTGAAACCAAATGACTGCAGAGATGAGCCTTTAGACAAATGTTGACCCATTGTGTGGCTGTTTAACCCTCTCCCCCAAGTTCACTGTGGATTCATAGCTTCAATTCAGCAAATGGCTAATGGGATTGATAAAGCATGGAAGCAGAGCTGTGGTGTTTTAATCAGTCTCCAAAGCTGTTTATTGGGAGCATGGATCAGAGCTGGAGAGACTGTTGATATTTTTAGAGCCAGTCAAAAACTGCAAGAAAAATGTCATGTCTATTTGCTCAGATTTTTAAATGAATTTATTTTGGCTGTACTTTCACTTCTTTTATATGCCATGGAGAGTCACAGATCCTGGCTGGCTCTGCAGCAAGTTAACCTATGCTGTAATTGTCATCTTGCCATGGGAATCTGCAAGCCAAGTCACGAGCCTTCATGTCTGCCTGGAAGGTGCAGAGTGCTGAAATAAAGCCCCATGCTGAAGTTCACAGCCTGTAACACTCTCTGTGCACTGCCCACGCACCTGTACCTGCCGTGTGGACAGAATCCCTTTGCTTTTCCCATTGGAAATCCAGCAGTTTTCATCCCACCCATCTACTTGGGAGGAAGATTACAACCAGAGTGGCACAGAATAGGTGGATTTCTGGTTTGTGCTCTCACAGGCTTGGATAAATATGTGATGAAGCTGCTGGACTTTGTCCATGAGAATGTGCTTGCAAACCTGAAGTTGGTATTTGGTCTCTTCCCTTTTAGCCATGGGTGCCCATTGCAAAGATGAGCTAAGGGGAAAATTTTTCATCCTGTGTTGCTTGTCACAAGGTATCTATAAACCCATGATTCTCCTCATTTCAAAGTGTGGCCAATCACACAGAGAAAAGGAATATACTCTAATCATCGAATGGTTGGGGTTGGGAGGGACCTTATAGAAAATCTGTTGTTTAATTCCATGTTGTTTGATTAACATTGAAGCCACTAAATAAACCACATTTTGAACAAATTGCCTTCTGCCACCTGACAACAGTTTGTGTGAGTCTAGACACCCTTTTATTGTAATTCCTCAAAAGTTATCCACAATAATGTGCCAGATTTAACTCAAAAGGAAGGGCTGGCATGGTAATGTGCCTCCCTATGCACTGTCCAGCTCCTGAGAAAGGAAGGTTTTTGCTGAGCAACTGCAACAACACCACAGCTGTGGACCATAAAGGCCCACTGAGCCAGCAGCTGTGGAGATGTGTCCCCTGGACCCTGCCCTGAGCCAGCATTA
>VWZT01013087.1:916561-952430 GCA_013397055.1 Pachycephala philippinensis
TCTGTGCAAGTACTCTGCTCATTTAACTTGGAGCAGGGGAACTGTAGCTCAGAAAGGGCTGGAGTACACATGGGGCCACGGGCCTATTTAAATATAGCTGGGACACCTGGAGAATGTTTGAAAAATTTCTTTTAAAGAATCTTTTATATTGTTCTTCTTTCAGTGCAGCTGGGGTCTGTGGGGATCAGGGGATTATTTTTGATACCTGTCTAAAAGAGTTATGTCTACACTGATTTCCATCCCTTGCTACTAATTAACCTTATTGTATACAGGAAACAGTCTATTTAATACCTGCATTCTTTCTGTAATGCCAAGTAAAATGAAATCTAGTGTGAAATCTAGTTAGCATTTGCCTTTTTGAAGTCATTTTTGAGTTTCCAGTCCGGGTGACTGTGACTTCAAAACTGAAAGCTATAAAAATGGTCCCAATTTCGGCTCAATGGGAGTTTCTTGAAGATTCCCTGTTCACCTGGACTTGCACGTGTAGTAAATTGCCTGTCTTGGTGCCTAACAGTGTTTTCCCAGGAACCAGCTCTTTCTGGGTCACTCAGAGCCCTGAAAAGCACGTATGTTCCTCCTAAGCAAAGGAGTCTCCTCCTTTCTGCTGGAAAGATCACACTTCGACTGTTTCAGTGTACAGAGACTTATAAAAAATTTAAATTGCATTAAATTGCATTAAGGAGAACGAGGAATGATGATTGTAAAATGTCACCAACAAAGGCATAGGATGGTGAGGGGTAGCGAGAGGAACTTAAACTGTAAAATGGAGGGAAAAAATTGGATGTACCATATTTTAAAGGACCTTTAAATCCTGCTGAACGACACTGGAATTGATCCTGTCTGCCCCAACATGTAGATGGAGGAGCTGTTACTGTACAGCATGATTTCTGAAAAGAATATTCACTAAAAGGGATTATTTTCCATGTATTTGGTGGGGAAATGTTTCCCTGGATGTTGAAAGGTTGAGCCAAGCCCTGTGGTCCTGCTTTCTCTGCAGGTCTCTGAGTGCATCTCCGATGTCCCAAAGACAGAGTTGGATTTTTATAGGAGATTGGTTCAATTCCTTGAAGAGGACTCGGGTCAGGTGGCTGGGTCACTCTCTTGGGGACAGGCCAGCTGCATGAGCTTGGCAGTCTTTAACAACAAAATCCCGAAGAAAGGGACATAATTTAGTACTAAATTTGCTTAATTTAATACCAAACGATGATATCAACAACAAAGTCAAAACAAAGGACAAGAAGAAAAATAAAATAACATTTTAATACTGACTGTGCATCAGTACTGACAGCATAGATACTCAGCAAAGGTTGGAAGTGGTGATTTGATTTATTTGTTAGTATTAAAGCTCGGTGGAAGCACCAGAGGAATAGGACACTGGTATCATTAGTTATAATCTATTTGGAAAGAAGGAGAAGCATTGCTTTCATTCCTGCTGGGGCTTGTCAGGCAGCTTGGCTGTCGGAAATTGGGCTTGATGGCAGAAATATAGGCTTTTGGGCTTGGAGTACTGGGTGTATGTGGGTGTCCATCCCTGTGGTTAAGTGGCCACAGTGGGGATCCAAGATTTGTTTTAAGGAGCCTAAAAGGTGCCCCTGGATCCCTCTGTAATACTGCTCCTCAAGGAATGGGAGAGAATTTTTCTCGTTTGCTGTTTTCCTTCCATTTCCTGTATTTTATTCTTATTTTGGTCAATAAAGCAATGTTCATTTATGCTTTACACCACTCTCCAGAAAACACATTTCTTTGTGCAGCCTTTCCAAAAACAACAGAAATAATCTGACTTAACTATAAAAGATTTTATTATTATATTTTTTTTTTTCTTCTGCCTTTCCTACTAAGCTCCTCTGCAAAACAGCTAGAAATTTTCATTTTCAAAACATTAGTACAGCAAATTGCCATCTTTCTGTGCACGGCATTCTCTATGTACTCATCATCTGAATGATTCCGGATCACTCTCCGGCAGCGTGAATCACAGCATGCCCTCATGCCTGCCTCTTTTTCAATTATATCTAAGAGGAAGACTGCTGGAGACCCATTTTTTCATCTTGCACAGGACCCCAAAAGTGCCAGATCTCATTTCAATATAATATTATGACAGTATGATAAAATGGATGCTAACAGGACACTGACTAATACGATCCGTAGAGAAATGATAGAACAATACGATATTGGGCAGATTGTATTACTAATGTGCATTTTATGGACACAAAATTGCCTTTATAAACAGGGTTCTAAGACCTGATCCTCGCATCCTGTGATCCTACTTAGAGTTCTAAGACATTCTGCAGCACTGCTGAAATTTTTTGCCTTCTTAAATGAAATATACATTTTTATTTTAGCACAGAGCTGCCTATATCACTCCCAATTTACTAATGAAACTTGGCATTCAAATGACTCATCAGCACGTACTGCAAGGCATAAAAATAGATTAATGTGGCATACGTTTCTTTACCCATAAAAACGCACCTTCATATAATCTCGGCGCTGTCTTATTCAACAGAAAGTATGTCATTTCCTTCCCCTAGCAGGTCGAGTTAAAAATGAGCTAAATGTGTGAGAAAGCCATTACTGCACTAATGAAAAGCTCGATACCGTTTGAATTTTTCATCACGGGATATTTGTTCTGTAGCACACAGCACTAATATTTACTGTCACCCGTACAGTATGCACGGTAATTAAGTTACAGTCGTCAACGGGGTGGATGTTAAGCAAAGATGTTTCTGTGAGAGCTTGGATCTCTTTCACACACATTTCTCAGAATCATAGGGTCACGGAATGGTTTTTGGGGTGGAAAGGATCTTAAAGCTTGTCTTGTTCCACCCCATTTCCATGGGCAGGGACACCTTCCACCATCCCAGGGTGCTCCAAGCCCCATCCAACCTGGCCCTGGACACTTCCAGGGATGGGGCAGCCACAGCTTCTCTGGAAACCTGTGCCAGGGCCTCCCCACCCTCACAGGGAAGATTTTCTTCCCGATATCTAACCTAACAGGAGACAGGGCTTGAAGCATTTGTAGGTTTGGTTGATGAAGAGGAGAGAAAGAGCATCAAAATGGATTTTGACATCTGTATCAGCCTCACTATGTGCTCCTCACACCAGAAGGATGGTAAAAGCCACCTCAGGACCTTACTGGCTAAACAGTGACTGTCTGAGGGAAATCAGTACCACAGTGACTGCTTTTTTTCTGGAAGATGGACCAAGGTTGAAAAGTTATGCACTTGTCGAAATCATTATCCTCATTCAGATCATGGACACTGATCTCACCTGTGTCATCTGCAGTGGCAGGACGGTGCTGAGGGGTCTCTTGCTTGTTCACAGGGTTTCTGGCTACGTCCCTTTCTCTCTCATCTCTTCCCTTATTAACTTCAGAAGGATATAATGTGAAATTAATAAAATCATGGTAGGAACAGATGGAATTCTGGCTATACTAACAACAGGAGCTTCAAGAGCAGAAATAGCTTTTTCATCAAGCTCCAGTCTAAGGTTTTCAGGAGACTTCTTTCTGTAAGTGCAGTCTCTTTGGAGGGTACCAGAAAATCTGGGATATTCCAAATGTCCCAAGTGATCCAGCTTTTTCCTGCCAAACTGTCTATCCACTTTGACAGCATCCTCCCATGCTCCTTTTCCTCCCACCACCTGGTGACACCTGCCACATCTGGGCTCGTTTTGTCACAACCTGGCTGCAGGTTCCTGGAGATAATTGTGAGACACATCTGCTACTGTGCACGTGTACCTCTGATTTCACAGCAGTGCAAGGTGTAGCTTTAAATAAGTAAATCAGAAGCACATTCAGAGCTGTCTAAACTTCAGGAACCTCTGGCATGTTTGTGGTCAGGTGAAGTTTTGACAAATCCCACAACTTCTTCGCCATTAGGCGGGCACAGAAAGTCCTGAACCTGACTGAGAGGCGTCTGTCCCCTGCACTTCTGGAGTCAGCCAGTCCAAAGGGAGCAGTTTCCAGCAGCACAACGATTTGCCTCCCCGCCACATTATGCTTGGCACGTGGCCTGAGACAGATGTACACTTGCTTCTTAATTGGACAGCTTTTTCCTTTCTATCCAGTGAGTTATCCTGGTTTCTTTCACTGGAGAGTGTCCATAGGAAAGGCAAGAAGCACAGCTTGTGACCCCTGCAGCCTTGCAAAGTGCACTTGAATTAAGGCAGAAAAAGGCATCCCAGGCTGATATGCAAGTGATGGATTCCTTCTGCACTTGGGCATGTTTGGGGTCAAATGTTCCATTTATTCTGTGAATGACTCCACAACCACACAGGTAAGAAAAGGATTAAAAAAGGGTTTGGCCTTTACAGGATAAAATCTAATTTGTGTAGAGACTGTTTGGGATATGAAACAATTAAAGACTTACGTGAGTAAACAGGAATTTCTGCATCCTGGAAAGGTTTTTTAGTGCCTGAGAAGAGCCTTTAGACCCTTTGGCCATGGATCTCCAGGTTCACCTCTCTTCACTACTTGTTCCAAAGCAACATTTTCCTAGCAAGTATCTACTGATGATCTTAGGGATAAATGGCATTGCTTCCGAGGTGGAGCCCTCTTTCTTGGCCTCTAACAAGATCACAGATTTCTCTAGCAGTGTCTATTTTCCATAACAAAGACTCTATTTGTACAGGTAGGCTATCCAAAAAAACAAAATATAAGTGTTGTTCTGTAATAGGCCAGGTCACGTACATTGGCAGAAAATGGGAGAGGAAAATTACTTTAGGTGCCCTTTCCCTACATAGAATAGAATCATAGGATGGTTTGGGTTGGAAGGGCTCTTAAAGATCATATTGTTCTAACACCCCATGCCTTAATTCATCCCATGTCCCTGTTTCCCCCTCCAATATTTGCCTAGCTTTATGAAAGCCATTTGGGATGAAAAACTGGTTTACTGAGGGCCTGTACTGTAGGAACAGCATTTCCAAAGAGGTCCCAATTATCTGAAACACAGGCTCTGTGTGAGGGAAAAAGTATATCATGGTAAAGAGAGTAAATAAAGAGGGTAAAATGCCTCTGGAGGGTGACCATTCCCTGGACCTAATCACTTGATATGGGCCAAACCAGAGGGCCTGGACACACACTCATGTTGAAGGTACCTAGAGGAACAAAGACTCATTTGTCTCTTTTATCCATTCCTGAGGCATCTACTTGACAGAACAAGGCTGACTTAAACCAGGAAAAATATTAGTTTGCTGTGGCAGAGTTGCTCTGTTTCTCCCAGAACGTGAAAAAGTGGCCCGTGTCCTCCCTCTCATTCTTTCTTACACCATATCCAGCAATCTCAGACAACGGGTAACACCTTTTCCATCTGTGTTTGTGCTAGGTCTGCCTAAGCCAATTAAAAATCCACCTTTTTAATCAATTAGCTGGAGCTGATGTACTCCATGGCAAACTCTGGAGAACCTGGGGGGCTTTGTCCCCGTGCCATCAGTGTCCTGATGTCAGAAGTACACCCAGGACAGGAGAACACAGACCCAGAAAATGCACCAGGTCTCGATTCATCCTCTTGTGTTTCAGGGAGGATGTTGAATTGTCCAGTCAAGGAAATGTTTTGATTTTCAAACTCATTCCTTTTTTTTTTTTTTTTTTTATTTCCCCCCCCTCCTCCCTTTGTTTTGGGAAATGAGAAAAATATATAAAAGCAAGTTATTAATAAAACATCTATTATGCCCATGGGACAGAGGTCCTTCCGTATTGTTCAGATGGCATGTTTATTGTTGACATCTCTCTTTTCTCTGAGTATGCACAGAACCCTGAAATCCTTTTACATTTTTAATAAGATTATTTCTTTTTTTCAATCTAGTGCAAGAAAACCGCATCTGCAATATGCATAATACTCTCAAAAACTGCAGCATCAGAGGGAAAGCAGTGCCAATGTTTTTGGCTATGTGCACTTCAAAGAGACACGCTGTGAAAAGGAATAGTACTAGAGGTCTCCGGAAGGTGCTCTCATTTTGCTTCTTAGGGCGTGTTTGTTTAAGGTGGTTGCCTTATTTTTCAGTTCTCACATTTGAGGTGAAGCACATCATAAACACAGGAGGGAATTTGATTTGTTTTCCAACCAACAACACTCCGTAAATCTGGAATAACTGATGTTGTTGTGTTGCTTTTTCTGAACTCAGTGTCTTTATGGAGCAAGGTGATCACCAGCTCTATGTTCCTGCAGCACGGGGTGGTCTGGGGGTGTGTGGAATCTGTGATGCTGTGAAAATGGGGGTCTCCACCTAAAAACAAGAGTCTGAACAGCATCACCCATGTGCTTCACCATCGGTGTGTGAGGATGCAGCCTCACACTGCAGCTGTGCTGAGGGAGCTGATTCACCCTGCAGGACCCTGGTGTACCTTGTAGCACATTCCATGTCCCTGAGCTGACATTTTAAATTTGCAGTAACAAAGGGCAGAAGCAGTCCCTGCTGGTGTCCTGTGGCTAAAGACTGCAAGGGGCCCAGGAACTAAGATAAGAGCGATTCAGGCAGGTACCAGATAACCAGGGCTGTGTGGGTTCTGTGAAGCTGCTGATGGAAATTTGGAGAGCTGCAAGGTGAAGTAGCCACAAGGGAGAAACCAGCAGCACTGCCATGTTCTCTGTATAGACAAAAATAGCATTTAATTCCCCAAATTCCCATGTGAACCTGGTCCATGAGCTAAGGACAGTTCAGTTCTTCGGTGCAGAGGAGAAATCAGATGCAAACAAGCTTCTTGATTCTTTTAAGAGCTGTAAAGAGTTCAATAATGAAAAGATTAAGGATCCTTCCCCCTTGGATACTTAGGGCTTTGTTCTAAAAGGCAGAATAGACACACAGAGCATCCAGTGAAAGACAGAGCAAGTTATAAGAGGTGTGGCAGATCTTCCATTTGAGGGAAGGTTAAATTGATTAAGAGACAAATGAGAGGTGATGTGTTAGTGGTATATAGGAGAGTGAATTGCCAGGAGAGGTCAGTCAGATGATCCTATTTAGCCTTTCCCATAAATCAAGAGCAAGCAGAGTGCTATACAATGGTACTAAAAGCTAATGAATTTAAAAGTGATACAAGTAAAATATTTTCTTACATGGTACATAATTAACCTGGGAAATTCATCAGATACCATTAAGACAAAGAGCCTAGCAGGATTAAAAATGGGTAATAAGTGACAGAAGCTACATAAAGATAGAAATGTATACACGGTGTTCAGCCATTTATTTAAAACCATTTGCTGCCTGGGGCTGCAAAGAAACATCCCCTGTGGGAAAGCTTGACATAACACTGGACTTTTTGTACCTTTTTTTACTGCAGTGGGTAGGCTGGAGCCTGAGCAATGGAGTGGTCAAACCACTTTCGATACGGCCACTTTAATTTTCCAGAGCAGAGGCCACACCACCACCTGCCCAAAACTGCAACCAAAAAAATGTTCAAAAAGCCTCTGAGATGCTTCTTGGAAAGCTTCTGAGCTTTGAGACAATATAGAAATCACTGGTGGGGAGATACTAGTTCCTTTTGTCCACCAGACATGCAGCCAAAAAACTAATGGCTAAGAGCTGAGCACAGAAATTGCATTTTGACAGAGGAGAGAAGAACCGTGTGGAATTGGAGCCTGCGTTTTATTAACTGAAATGTGCTCTAAAATGGTGGTGTTCTGTGGGTAACTAATTGGCACTCACTCTGAACTTGCAGTCTTTTACGGTCCCTCTTAAACTTGTTAAACAAAGCCTTCAACTTCTACTGAAGGTGTAAGGGGTAGCCCCAGGTATTTTGGAGGTGTGGACAGGCTGCTTTTCTGGGAGATGGTGGGTTCCCAGCACCTTTGAAGTATTTCTGGGGGTTTAGGAGCAAATTGTAGAAAGTCAGAGAATTTCATCATGGTCAAGAGTTTGGAAGACAAATTTCTTTCTGTTTCCTCTGAGGTTATCCTGTCCTTGGGTTGCAGGGCTGGGTGCCTGCAAAAACCTGAATACCTGATTATTATAGGTGAATTCAGGGTATAGAATATAAAGTGACTGTGAGGGTGGTGAGGTCCTGGCATAATTTGTCCAGAGTGGTTGTGGATTCCACATCCCTGGAAGTGTTCAAGGCCAGGTTGGACGGGGCCTGGAACAACCTGGGATAGTGGAAGGTGTCCCATGGCAGGGGGTTGGAACGAGATGATTTTTAAAGTCCTTTCCAACCCAAACCCTTCTAAGATTCTATTTAAAAAACAAGGAAAAAAAAAAGGGTCTGAATAAAATGAGCACTAAAATAGAAGGTTATCTTTTAACATGAGTGGTTCCGTGCCTCAGTTTCTCACACATTGATGTGCAGTGGCATTTTGTCCCCAGCTGTCATGTCATGAGTCTTGAATGCACTTTTATTTTAAACATCAATATAGGTTTTTGTGTGAAAAACTGAAGCGAGGCCTCGTGTTTTCTACCCAATATGCAACCTAATCTTTGCAACAAGGCTCTCTAAGGAAAAATGGGCAATAATTCTCACAATATTTCAGCTATGTTGGGAAGTATGAGGCTGTGGATTGCAAAAGTATCATGGAGGATGTAGGTGATGGAAGAGGACATTCGTTTGCTGTGATCACTCGTGGTACATCGGCTGAGATGGATGAGAGGATGAGATTGTTGCTTTAGTAGCATCTTGAAGTGTTTCTTGAAGAGGAGGATTTGGGTATGGTCTGACCTCCACAGGCCACTTTTTTGTCCCTTGGTCTTTAGGGAAAAGTTGTTTTTTTAATCCAGAGTGGGTGCTAGGAAAGGCTCCTAGGTTCTGCAAAACAACAATAGCCCTGGGCTCCATTTATGCATCCTACAAAACCCAGGACGTGTGATTGAGACCCGTGCCTCTGATTATGCTCAGCTTCCCTGTGTTCCATGTTTCCTTTCTGAGGCAGGAACGCCGTGCAGGGGAACCTGCTGTGCCGTGATAATATGTGCATTGCCCGAGGCTCTTCTGCCAGCCTCTTCTGAGAATTAGCCATGTAAAATCTATCCACTGCCTGATTACAGTGGTGATTGTGGGCCCAACTTACTCGCCAGCTTTCTTCCCAACTCTACTCATGGTCTATATCCTATGTGGAAATTGATTAGCTAAACTTCTCGAGTGCCTTGGGCTGAATGGGAGCCTAAGGTTCTGTTGCAGCATGGGGTGCTTGCAAAAAAAAAGGCTGAGTGTTACCTGCACTGTTCTGGCAGAGAATTAAAGAACTGTTAAAATGTGTGCTGCTTGTAAAAAATATATATCTATATGTAAAAAAATGAATAAATGTTTGTTCAGGGTATTTTATGTCTCCTCTTTTAGCTGTAGCTCAGCAAGTCAGTGTGTCTCATCATTTGTTCAGAAATCCTACTTTGCAGTGGAATTTCTTGAGTTAATAACTGAAAATATTTCTCAATGAAGCTTGCAATTCAATACATTGGGGTTTTGTCTTTATTTTAATGATAAAAGTTTGTAGGTGGAAATGCCCTTTTGTGGTTCCATTACAGGTTTCTTTCTGTCAACTCCTTTTACTGAATCAATTCCAGGTTTGTGCTCATGCTTCTCACACAAGTTTGAATAGAAGATGCTCTTCACGGGGAGAAGATGCAGATAAACAGTGATCCTTGGACATATTTGTCTCTGCTGCATTCTCAGCCTTCATTTTTCTGATCATTTACCATTAATAGCGCTTTGCTCAAAATACCTGTGGCCCTTCTCAAACTGATGCTGGCTTCTGAAAAAGAAAGGTCTTCTGCAAGTCCAATTTTGACTTGCTAAAAATTTAGCAAAGTTTGAGCAAAACTCCTACCAAATGGTAGTGAATATTCTAATAAATAACAAAGGGAGGAGAAATGTGTGGTGATACAGCTGTGAATTGCAAAACTTGGACACTTTTGGGATTTATACACATTTATGTCCAGCAATAAGAGTCTGTCAGAGTCCTGGGCTGTGAGCTAGGTTAACAAACTACCTGAGCTGGAGGAGAAAGAAACACTGCTTCAGTTAAGGCTTGAACATTTATTTTTATTTTTTTTCTGCTCTTACCCTCTTTTATCCTTCTGGTTTCTGCTGATGGCAGGGGCTGAAGGACTGGCTCTTTGACTAATGGTTGAGTCAGTAATTTTTCCCATTAAATTAATGTATGTATTAAGGGAGACAGGAAGAATTGGTCTCTTGGGGAAGGAAGCAGCTTGGTAGCAAGGCATGGTCATTCCTTTGTGTTGTCGGGATGAGAAAGGAAAGGCATCTGCTGTAGGCCCTGGATTTATACACGCCTCTGCTGAGAGCCACTTGTGTCCCCCCAAATTGTCTGCCCACGTTCAGGCTGCAATTTAACAGCGCATTTAGCAGAGCAGTCAGCACTTTTGTGCAGTGCTCATGTAAGGAACCCTTCAAACCCAAAGAAAGGCTCATGTGTCCAAAAGTTTCCTTGATTTTTTTTTTCCCCCAAACCAGTTGATCTTAAGAGAGATACGGTGCATTTCACAAGCCTTGTCTTATAAAAACAAGACAAGAGGAGTCTCCGTGCTCCGAAGGCAGCCTGAAAGAAGATTAATTAATTAATTAAGAATCTTTTCTTCTGAGTGCAACAGGCTCCAAGTAACAAGTGAACTTTTCATTTCCAGTAATAGCAGAAATTACTTCAATAGCATGATTGTGAGCACCCGTGGGGCCATAATGTGAATGGTCTTTATTAAGGAATAGACTGAACTTCTGACTATCTTTCTTCCAGTCATTTCCACAGGCTATAAACAGCGCCTGGTTTGTTGCTATTAAAAGAGTCTACAGACGATGATGCTGAAAAGCATCACTGTTTAAGTACTCATGGCTTGACATTAACATAAAAAATATTTTCTTGAACATAAAGTGAATTTGGGTTCTCCAGTACGTTATAGTTTTGTTCAGAAGTGGTTGTGCTGAGTATTTGTGATACGGGGGAGATTTTATTTAGTTTTGTGTTTTTCATTTTAATCACTGGTCACTGCCCCTCTGTTTTGCTTGATTTTTCAGACGTGTGTGAAGTCAAAAAAAAAAAATCTCAGGGCTAGTTTTTGTGTTTCCTTGGTGTTATTTTCTGCCTGTGTTAGTACCTGATGAAAGAGCCTGGTCTTAGTTAACGATCAGGCCTCATTATATATTTGTTCCCATAAATGACCGCTCCAAGGAGTGACCTTTCCTTCATAACATGGAATTTTGCACAACAATGCTGAGTAAAAACTGAAGCAATCCATGATCTGCTGAGGTGATATTGAAGACATATCTCTCATGCACAGCAGACCTATGCATTAATCCTATGTTTTGGGGTCTTTAATTGCTTTAAATATTTGCTTCTGGATCTGTGTTTCACACATCTTATGTACATGGTTTATTTTTCATTTTATGAACAAATCGATAACCAGACAGACTCTTTACCACACTGGATTAGTTTTATTTATTCTCTTTGAACTTGATTAAAAAGCTGTCAAACATAAGTCTACATTTTATCAGCAGAATACTTTTACAAAACAGGGTAGGAGATGTGTATAGCTGGAAACATACATTTCAAAATGAAACAATATTTGATATATTCTAGACAGTTACCCTTTTGTTTATCCATGACAACTGAAACTAACCATCAAATGCATAAATTGATTCAAGTCTAGCCAAGTAATCCTAAGGGCATATGAAAAGGCTTTTTTTTAAAGTTCTTTCTAGATGAATTTAATGTAGTTCACCAATAAAGCATCCTCAGGAGCACAATACAAATGCTACAGAACATGAGATAGCTGGGGAAAGCGGGCAGATGTACAGTGTGATGAAGAATCAAAATGGATGTTACATTAAAATGAGCAGTCATGCAATGTCTTCATTTCATGTACTGCGTTTAAGTAAAAATGCCAAAGTTCCAATTCCATTTTTAATTTCTTTTAGGCACTGTTATGCAAATAGTGACATTCTCATTTTGTTTGTGTTTGTTTATTTTATTTGTTTAAAAGCATTAAATGCAATTTTTTTTTTCAGCTCTTGGGGTAGACAAATTGATTATTCATCATGTCTTTAATTTTCAATGTATATCAAAGAGAAAGGTAAATGATACTCAGATTAGCTATGAATGATCTCATATCACTGCTTTAATTAATTGCTTTTAATATACATATTTTAATCCGTTTTCCACAAACCTCCTCAATTATTATCTGTCTTTCTGTGCCATTGCATATGTTGGTAAACAGCATTTTCTATGGTCTAGGGCCATATGCTGTATGCTCAGCTTGCAGAAAAAGTGACACTTGGAGTGCTAGCATAATGAAACTCTCAAAGGGTTAATGCAGAATACATATAGGCAAATGTTGACAATATTTTTTATTCCAATGTTTGAAAATTAGACACAAAATCATCATTAAGTTTGCACAAAATGAGGCATCTGTCACTTGAAAGAAAAAGAAATATTTCAGAAATATGTTTACAGAAATGTAAAAATATTAGACATCAAGACAGATGTGAACGTTTTCAATAACAGGCCCTGTCTGTCAGTCTTCCTCCGAGCCGAAGATCTTGCTGTACTCACTCAGCATAAGTTCAACTATCTGATTTTGGTACAGCATGTGGACTGCCATGTTCCCTGTCTCCTTTTCAGGTCTAAGGAGTGTTGGTCCAAACACAATTCCTAAGCTTTGTGTTGACATAAGATTCACGGATTCCTTGGCTGCTATCCTGTTGACAAAAGGAAAGAACTGGTTAAAAAAGAAGGGTGTCAGAGGAGTCACTGTTGCTCTTGAAGCACATAGAGGCACTTTTTAACTGTTTCTCCTGATTAGGGGTGTTTATTTGGTTAACTTATCAAAAAGAAAGAAAAAAGGGAGGCAAGAGAAATTTCTGCCAACGTGACAAACAAGGGAAGGAGGGTTTTTGTAGTGCCGGGCAGAAGATTCCCTGCTTCCCTTAGCATGGTCTCCAGCACTGAAAGAGTTGTGAAAACCAAAAAAAAAAAAACCCTTAATATAGAGCTCATATGCTACACATTCCTTCTGCTAATTTAAATCCAATAAAGTGAGTATGGTCTGAAATGGATTGTGAAATTTATGTAACTAAAGACTTTTGCATGCCTTATCCTGACACAAAGTTTCTTGAAAGACACAGAGACCACATACCTTAATGAGATGACTTAGAAAATAATGGTAAGGATTATAACCTTTGATATCTTTATTACCCACAAAATTACAAGAGAAGGACTATTATTATTAGAAGTTGATCTTGTGTCTATATTAAGACTTAATATTCCTGTGGAAAGGGCATTAAGGATGGAGAAGTCTGGTCTAAGAACAGTACAGGTTTAATGGATGGAGTTTAGGTAGGAAGTTTGGCATAAATCTCTGTGGTGGTGAGTACAGACTAAGTAGAAATCCATTTCCCTCAACCCTCCAGAATATATTATGTATCCTAGGGTTGGAAAGACTAGTAAGTGAAGATACATATTTTATAAATAAATTGCACAGCTCTACCAAGGAATGCAAGCTAAATGCAACTTTATTATGTAAATGTTTGAATTTATGGATGCTTCCTTAACCTGCTAGTTTTAACTTAAGCATTCCAAGTGGATTGTTGAAGCCAAGTTCTGCTTTTCCTCCTCCTCTGCCATTGTCAGTCATTTACCTTTTTAAAACCCAGACAGCAATTTAAAAGCCATCAGAGCCGTCTCTGTTTTCCCATACCTGTTGCTGAATTTACATCAAGCCACACTATAAGGGAGAGAAACTTTGTGAGACCTAATGGCTTCAGGCACTTGAAAAAGTGTTTCTTTCATGTTAGTGGGTGGGTCACACAGCAAAAAGCATCTCTTGTGGATTTGTGCCAATCTTGTCGTTTACCACATTCCTGGAGCATCAACACTCGTGGTTTTTTTTCCCATATATAAATAGGAAGAATTACTTCGTTCTGCCTCATGCTAGTAACCGTGGTGTCCATTGCACAAAACACTCTCCATATGGCACTAATCAGATTGGCTTAACTATTAGTTTCTTAAAATATAGCATCTTCATTAAATTTTTAAAAAATTAATTATCTTTCCTCTGTGGTAATATTAATATATCATCTCTTCTCTTAGGAGTTCAGAAAGTCTCAAAAGTTAGTAGTTTTGTTGCCAAGCGACTGTGTGGGCTTCTGATGGATGTCACACATCTTTATCACAATTAAAAATGTTACAGAGGTGACAAGATTGTTTTGCTGGATGCCACTTATGCAGAGGCATGTACAGCAAGTTTGGGACCTCTCCAGGAGAGAGGCTTGATTTCTGTTGAGCTTGTTGTGTGGTAAAAGTTGGAAACTTCACAAAGTATTTGCAGATGACACCAGCAGGAGTAGAAGTGCGTGTTCACTGGGGAGGAAATTCAGCAGCTTTGTCCTGGGTAACTTTAGAGATGATCAATTCAGCAGCATCAGCCATGGCTTTGCAATAAGGGGGTGTTGGTAATGGGCAGCATTGATGGAGCTGGAGGAGAAGCCCCTTGCAGGGAGAAGGAGCTAATGGACCACAGATGAGCAGAATCAGGGTGAAGAAATGCAGCAACAGAGCTCAGTTTACTGAAGGAACAGGGGGACTGCCTTCCTTTGTCTGTAAAATGTGGAGCAAGATGTTGAGATCTTGTGTTCCTGATGTATGGGAGAAAATGGAAGATGTGTGGCCAACCCCTCTGCCCTTGCTTGCCCTCTTTCTGAAGGAGAATTATTTCCATGGTTTATCCTGGAGATTCCATCCTTCTCATGACATCCTGGCAAAGCCCAGGCTTGATAACATTTCCCAGCAGTCAGGAGGTGGGATATAGCATGAGGAAAAGGAGGATGTGCGTGGTGTGTGTTGGTGATGGAGACGAACTGACTGTGCTTCATCAATGTGTAACGTGGCTCTAAGAACATTTGTGTAAAGTTGGGGGCCTTGAGCTTAATGCTAGAATCAGCAGTATTGTATTGAGAAATGTCTTGAAAATCCTTGATATAGTCATGCAGTTTCATTTGTTTTCACCGTAATAACAAAAAAATATAAACCAAGCAAACTTGGAAACACGGAAAGTCTGAATAGTTAAATAATATGCGGTAAAACACAGCTACTGGAGAGGTAGAAGGAAGGAATTCAATCCACCCTGAACAGAATAATTATAAGTTTTGGACTTTATGTCTTTTTGGATTACAAATATTTACCAAAGAAATTCTATAACTGATATTTTTATCATCTGTCCACAAAAGAAGTCAAAGCAAATCAAAATCAAATACGCACTCTTAATGCTATTGCTATAGCTACTAAATGAAATTGAGTTGTTAAAAGAGAAAATCCTGGAAAAAATGGGCAAGAATTCTTTTTTTGGCAAGAAAAAGAGCAGAAAGAGTGATACACCATTTTCAACATAAAGAGTGAAAGGAAATGCCAGAGGTACTTTTTGTCAAGCCCAAATGAAAGGAGCAATGATCCATCAATTTAAGGTTATTTTAGTAACAATCTATAATCCAGTGCCACAGATGTTGGAACCATATCAAGAAATTGTTGGGTGCTCTGCTGCACAGGATTTTTTTTTTTTCTTCTCCAAAATAACTGAGCTTCAGGAATGTCTTCAGTCCTTAAAGATCACAAGTCAAGGGATATGCAGAAGATACAGTTGTCATTATTAATAGTAATGAAATTAATGATGTATTAAAGCAGCAGAAGTGTCTGATAGGAGGGCTGTAGTGTCAATGGCAGATATATAAGGAAAAATACTTGGAATTTATGCTTTGGCTGTTGCCAAGGCAACTGCAAGCTGAAAAACGTGTGACGGAGAGCAGGGCAAGTCTACAGCTAAGAGGGTCATTGTATGGTGAGTTGGCTCTCTAGTTCCATTAAACCTACACTTTTCAAACTCTCTAAATAAAATCATTATTAATTTTGACATTTGGAAAGCACGCTGGATTATTGCTCCAAACACAGTAGGTGTTAGGAAATGTTCTTCATCCATTTTTACTTCTTAGTAACTGCTGAGGAGGAGAAAGGGTTTCTACAGTGACTCTGACTCCTCAACATCTTAATATTCCTACTGCACATAAAAAATTGGGGAATCCAGTGTACTTAGGGAGGAAATCCCCATTGGAGAGGACACTGTTTCACTGTAGGCTGGAGAGTGTTGGAGGGTGAGAGCTGCTCACTTTTGCTTTCTTATCCTTTTCCAGCCTACGAGAATTTAATTTTTCTCAATGTCAGGGGCATTTCTACCCTTAGCAGAACTGGTTTTAGCCATGCCTGGTATTCTTTCACTGTTTTAAATTATATTTAAGGGTAACTTTTCAATAGGACAATCCTGCTACTCTTGCATGAACTGGTAACATAGACTGTGACTAAAGGACAACACATTATGAAATGAGGAGGTCAGAAGAATAAGAAGGGGTAAGTTGGTATGAGATTATAGGTCAGAATGGCAGGTGTGGGAAATGCCATGCCCTGAATTCAGTGGAGGACCAAGGGATAAAAGTAGCTTTTGATCTTATCAGAATCCTGTCCTCCAGTAAGGCACAATATTTGTGTTCACTAGGGAAGTCTCTGCCACTAGAGACAGAAACCAAGACTTACACGGAGGCCAAAAGAGATTGAAGATAAATACAAATAAAGGAAACTCCCCCAAAAGGATTTAAAATGCTGTATTTGTGGCATCTCTTTTCTTGGTATAGGAGCTAACCTTATAGAATTAGCAGCCAGCTCCTCTCTGAGTGGGGTATCCATCACAGCCTGTTTGGGTGGGTTTTGTACCTTTGCTGAGCTGTGCTGGTGAGCACTGTCACAGCCAGAGCTGCTCATCCCCATGGACGACGGGACTGATTTGAAATGGAAGTTCCTGTGAACTGCCTTAATAGGTCAAAGTGTGTGCATCCCATTGATTCACTTTGCCAATAATTATCCTCAAATTAGCCAATATCTCTTTCCTATCTATACTCAGGCATGTGCAAATGCAATGTTGTAGCTTAAGGACTTGGCCCTGGGAAGGGCTCAGCTGCCTTCAGCTCTCCCCAACAATAATTCTGTTAACAGGCCTCTTCACTGCACTGGTACAGGCCAGTTTTTATGCAGCAGCTCTCTGACTTTTGGTATTGCAGGGCTCCCAATCAATTTGAACGTTAAAATTTGTCTCTTATGATGAACAGCTTCCAGCTCAACGTTTTACACTCCTCTCCTTCCCAAACGCTCGTTCACAGGAGTTAAAAAATAACAGGTATTACATACTTTGCTTTAGTGACAAGACATTTGGGAAGGAATCATCCAACCTTGAAATAAAATCTTTATTGAAAGCAATTCTACATCCATGCCAGTCAGATACATTGTGTGATCAGAGGAGGTGTCCCAGGGGAAAGCTCAGTGCTGTAGACAGGGTTGATTACTTGGACCTCCTGTCAGTTCTTAACTCATTGACAGTGGCTGAGACATTCAGTACAACTTTGTTTTCTTTATTTGGAAGTAAAGTTAATATACTTACCTTAACTGTGCCAAATGTACTGGAAAATAACCTGATAATAAAACGTACCGTCCTAGGAAGTGATAATGTCTGTGTGTGTATAAGCACATTTTCGCAGGGCTTTTGCAGATGGGTTTTTCAGTGTTAGGAAGGAACCACAGCTACAACATGATGCCAGATAACCTAAACTATCAGGTTTTTTCTCAATATATTTCCTTTTCATTTAAGGCCTGTCACACACTTTCCTGAGGTACGGCATATCACAACAACATCATTTTCTGTCGTCAATTTATTTCAGTTTAGCTGCAGTCGTTGTTTTTTGGGAAGAATTTGAGTGGATTTTGGTACTAAAAAGACAAGCGAACTGCAGCTTTGAGAGTCCTCCTAAAGCATAAACAAAAACAGGGGTCCTATAATAAATCAAAACCTTGCAGAGATATCCATATCCAGCTGGATACACCAGCTTAGGAGAGAAACCAAAATACACCCATCGTGGAGGAAGAGTGCAGGGCCTGTGCATTACCTAGCTTCATCTTGGGAAACTTATGGAGGTAACTGGTGGTAAGTGAGCCCCTAATGCCACAAACTCTATTTGTGTAAACTGTTCAATTCCTTGCACTGCTACATAGATAAATTTAAAATTTAGCATTAAACTCAGATTCTGGATATTTTATGAATGCAGACTAAACCTCATTATTTTCTGTGTCCTGGCTTTATGGGTGATTTGCTCAGGTGCATTACAGTGGTATTCAGCAGCTGATGAAGCCAAACAAATGCAAACATCATCAGTGGAGTCCTCAGCTTGTGAGATCTGTACTCTGTGATGGGAACAGGGAGTTTGCTGTGCATGAAACTGTGACCTGAGGCTTCTGCTTATAGAGGAGCTCCAAAACACTACAATGCCTCTCCTTTTCCAAATGTGCCGTGTGGTTTCCTCTGCAGCAAATAAGCACAATTCAGGGGTCACAGTGCACTAATACAGTTTTAAGCTACTTGTATCTGGCTGTGTAGAACATGAAGGTATTTTAAATCCCTGTTTGTTCCATAGGTAGAATTTGAAACAATAGCTAGGCTGGTAATAGAGAAACCAGGTCATGGTGTATGATATGTTACAAGAGGGGTCAGAAATAGTTCAGACGTACTTAAGAGCTTGCTTTTGCTGAAAATAGCCTCGATGGCTCCTGGCCTACAGAAACTCCATAGGCTTCCTGTGCTCTGCAGCTGTGGGTTCGTGTTACAGCTCTTTGGGAAAAATCCCTTCCCTTCAGTCGCTCTGGGATACGAGACTGAGCACTCGATG
This sequence comes from Pachycephala philippinensis, assembly GCA_013397055.1. Classification (NCBI taxonomy): domain Eukaryota; kingdom Metazoa; phylum Chordata; class Aves; order Passeriformes; genus Pachycephala; species Pachycephala philippinensis. Next base: position 935,241 of record VWZT01013087.1, read on the forward strand.
CTGTCTTCCTCCACAGAGTAGCCTTTAAAAGTGGCCATTGGGTGGCTATATTTAGTACCTGGACAGCTGACAGGGACCCGGTGGAGAATGGGCTTCCTCAGGGGATCCCCCGCGCATCTCACAGCACGAGCCCTTCCCTGGATGAACTGCCTTGGAGCCTGGCCCTAAATGAAAATAATAACTAAACTAACTCCCAACGTTGCTTCACAGTTGGCTGAATAGACTGTGAAAAGCTGAAGAAAGGCGTTTGTTCTGGCTTAGCCTGGTTTAATAAGAGAACAGTTAAAAATAAAGTCTCCTCAGCACTGGGTGGACTTTGCTCCCCGTATGACGACCCTGCAGAAGAGCATGTGGGCCCTTGCCTTCGCACACACCTCCCAGATTGCCTGTCTTGTGGAGAAAGGCTTTATCTTCTCGGTGGCTGAGCATGTAAAAGCACATTCTGATATCTAAAGATACTTCAGCCTCTACAGGGGCTTCATTCAGGAAAGTGCTCAGGAGAAGTCCTGCTTGTTCTTCTGCACAAGGGGAGATGCTCCTGCTCCACTGAGGAGCTCTGAGAGGGACAGATAAACTGTTGTTTATCTGCACCTCAGCCTTGGAATTGTTTGTTTTTCTGGACATCTCCTGAGTCATAAATGCTCCAAAGGCAGGAGGGGCACACTGGTGCATGGACAGCAAGGGCAGGAGCTCATCACCACATTGTGGCTCTACCAAAGACCCTGGTGTGGGCAAAGGCTCAGGTCCCACTCCCCCCAAACCAAATTGTATGGATTCAAAGAGATGGATTCAAAATCTTGCCACAAAATCTTCCCTGTTACAAAAATTCCAGGTCTCTCTTTTGGAAAACTGATCCAGCTGGGTGACCTGATAAGTTCTTCCATTTACTGACAGCCTACTGACAGCAGTGTGAGACTACATAGAATAATATGTGTTCAGACAGAGGTATACCACCTTAATGCCTTAAATGTATTTTTGGCTGGTGGTGTAACTTCTGCTCTGCTTGATATTTTTTTTTAATTTANAAGACCAACCTGTCAGAGGTTCTGGATCTGTACATTTTTGAGGCCTGTGTGGTTCAGAAGGCAACAGATAGTTTTAAATAAATAAAGCTTTAACTTTTTAAATTGCTTAAATATTTTTGTTCAAGAATGCCCGAAGCTACATTTTCTTGTAACATTAAAAATAAAAAGCAGTTAGTAACAATCTCGCTTAAATCACGAATTGTAAATATAGAACCTTTATCATCAGCACAGCACATCCAAAAATGTCTTTGTAAAATAAATCAAATTATATGAGTTAATTGATTCCAGGCAACATCAGCAACTGCAGGTGGAAACTGAATAACAGGATGTTTATTAATGAGGGACTATTAATCAAAATTGACAATATCAATTCCTCTTTCTTTTATTTGAATTCTACCTGCAAAATCCGTGAACATACTCACTGGATTTTAAAATAAAAATGTAAAAGTAAAGAAAATGCTGGCACTTGGGATTTTAGCTTTAGATGTAGGGCTGTTTGTTTAAACAGCGAAAGGATATCCTAAATCCAATTTGACAGGCAATGCCAAAGATGCCAGTGGTAATTAATTAGCACTTAATTTAGACCACAGAACAACAGGATATGGAATTGGTGCTCAGTGCCATTTCCCCTTAGGCTTCATCTCATGAGGGTCAGGAATATGGCTGTTGCATTGAAGGTCAGTAAATAAATTGGGGGAACACATTGACACTGGACTTTTCATGATAGATATCCTTCACCCTTATTGCTGCCTCTGGCTATGGCTGATGAGAAAAGGACTGCAATTGTTCTGTGAAGAATGCTCTGGTGCCCAGGCTCGAGTGGAGCAAGGTGGTGCCTGAGCTCACGAGTCCAACAGTCCCTGTGCTGGCAGAGAAATGCCCCAACTCTGCGCCTGGGTTGGAAATAAACTCCTGACTGTAGCACAGAAAGCTTGAGGAACTCTGACAGGCGAGAAAATTCACTTAAAAGCAGCCCTTAAGTTTGCTAGATTTGTGAGCTTAGCTTTAGATTAAGCATAATTAAAATCAAGGGAAGATTTTAAAGTGAGGTTAGAAACTAGGTCAGCAAGGGAAAAAACACATTTCCTTATTATCCTCTTGTCTTTGTCTTAATAATATTTGGTACTCCTCCATAGAGCTAAAGGCTCTTAATAAAGGTGGATTAATGTTATTAACAGCATTGTTTCCTGATGGGGACACCGAGGCTTTGATGTGCTTAGTGATGGACAAACAGAAAGTACGTGGCAAAAAAGCAGAGCCACCAGCTCTGGTTTGTAACTTGGTGAGACAAGCCACTCTGTGCAGCACACCCAAAGCAGAGGGGATCTGGAAAGCACACAGGAGACCCTTCTTCCCAGAGGCACATCAACTGCATTCTTTGGTTCAGATTTACTGGTGTGAAAGGTAGAAAGATGATGAGACTCTGTATTATAATTTAATCCTCCTGCTCCCAGTAAAATTAGTGCATCTGTCAGACACTTCCACGCTCTCTCTCCCAGTAATCTCTACCTGTCTTTCAAAGGAGGGCCTTGGGTGCAAGGTGTCAGCACTGCCACTGGTATTCAGTGATGTTACAGCTTTCTGAAATCACTTCTCACAAACTCTACACCACTGTGCCTAAGTAGTCCAGTTGCCCATGTCCCACAGGGTGCTGAACAATGGGAGCTTCAGCATTTACAGCAGGGTGGCTCTTGTTGCACATCCCAGCTGTACTCCACTAGCACAGTTTTATCCCCTTAGTTCCCTGAAGCGCTGTCTGCATTGCTACATCGTGAAAACACTCAGTTAGACAGCAGTCTCCGCTCAGAAAATGTATTTTGGAAGCCCCAGGTTAAGAGTTATTTTAACTTTCACTTCATCACACCCTTTGCAGCATCTCTCTCTGGGCAGCGAGTGAAATTTTGATTACTCTGAAAGTCACTGACAAAAATCCCAGCAACTGGAAGCCACAACAGAGTCAGAATTTCACCTTATATGAGCTTAACTTTTCTCATTTTGGATGATATCTACTTTTACTAAGTGGAATTACTGCTTTTGACTATGTTCAATCTATAACCTCTTGCAGCCTTCAATTACAGTCTCTTTGTGCTATAATCCAGTTGACAGCAAATAACTCAGCCCTGGATATGACAGGTTTACTTTCTGACTTAGAACCCAGAAGGGGCAATTGACTGGAATTTCAGCCTGGGATGTTGAGCTGTAGACAACCTGCTCAGAAATTCATCTTTGCTTTTGAGTCTAGAGCAGCCTGTGAAAAACCCAGTTTCACTAACAACACATTGGTTTTGTCCAGTATCATGAATTAATTAATCAGTTCTGTGAGAAAACCAGCAACTTTTGACTTAGAAATCAGAGAACGTGGCAAAGAATTCCACAAAAGTAAGGGAAAAACTCTCACCAAAGTTTTCCTTTTCTGTGAATTTTTATATCATAGAATCACTGAATCATTTAGTTTGGAAAAGATCATTTTAAATATCAAATCAAACCACTGTAATTACTTCATAAATTATTTTGTTTCAAGTCTTTTTAAAATAATGAATAAAATTCAAATGTTGGCCTATTAACTGTCCCCAACATAACATCTCCATTTTTTGTATCCTGTATTATCACCATCTTGTTGTTTAAAATGAAAGTCTTTTTGCAGCCATCTACCCAACAGAGATGATTTTATATGGGATCTGACCTCAACCAGGATTCCTCCTCTTCCAGGTTCAGTTCTGAGCTCTCCACAAGCTGCGATTGCAATATATATGCACTGCATTTGTATCAGATTTGAAAGATGCTTTAACATGCCTCCCAGCACCACGATTGTTTCAGCCCTGATACTGAGCACGAGTAGGATGAACGCAGCTCTTAAATGCACTAGTGAGTATGTGCCACGAGTCTTTGATTTCTTTAAACTTATTTACATTTTACTCGCCCTTGAGCAATGAATTTACTATGTCAGCATTGTCTTTTCTACTTACACTTTGTCTGTCTTGTCCGCTCACCTTAGCTTGATGCTTATTTTTTCGTGCACGTGTTTAGTCCGCTGCACTAAATGCAGGGACTGCCTGGAGTGGAGGATTTTCCATACATTGTGTCTTTCTAAGAAGCATCCTTTGTAGTACTGCAAGTTCTGCAATATTTCCTGGCTTTAAACTAGCTTTGAATTTTCTCGTTAGTTCCTTTAAAGTCAAATGCCCATTCGCACATGCACGGGTCTCAGATGACTCTGGTCTAACTGCCTTAGATACTTTACAAAGTCTTTATTCTCTACACAGTCAGCCCTACCTCTCTCAGTAGTTGTATTTCATCCATCTTTGAAGGTTCAAGTGACCAGATTTGCCAATATCTGCTTCTGTCTGACCCTGATCAAAACCCACAGTTAAACAAACTGGTGAGAAAACATCCATGACTCTCTTAGACCTCCTAACCCAAACCACATTCCACAGAGATTGAAGGATTTATGAACAGCAGGGACAATCCTGCTGTTGATATCAAGGCTACTTATCAGTCTTGGGACAACTGACACAGCAAGCAGCTTCCAGGACACTTCTCTGTAGGTGCTGCCCCTCCAGCAGAAAATGTCCAACCTGGAGTGAATGGTTGTAAATGGATTCACAGGCTTAGAAAGTGCCTCTTTAGCAAACACATATTGTAGTTTCAGGATGCAGAACAGGATAAACGTAATTTGAGAAGTAATGGAAAGCTCCTGCTATGTAACCTGGGAAGGGTGAGCAGCTCCTCACCATAGTGTCCAGGTGAGATCCACAACGTGTTCAACAAGAGCTGAAATTTGCCCTGTGATAGAAATCTCAGGGTTGGCTCTGAGTCCAGAGCAGCTGCAGTGACTTCCATGGGCTAGATGTTCTGAAGCAATGCAAACTCCTTATTCTGATGACACTTTTATGAGACTCTTATCCAGACATGGAAACAATCTGGGTTTTCTGAGGAGGTAGTTGAGTTGCCTGCTACTGCTGCTGCCACAGCCCTGTGGAAATCCTCTCTGGACTGAGAGTTTGAACAAGGCAAACTGATGTTCCCAGTGGATTTTACTTACTGGAAAGCTTCCATATGCTATAGGGCTGTCCCACATGCCCTACACTGACAGTGAATGGTGACTGCTGATGGTGTTTGGTGAAGGCCTGCACTTGGCAGTGTGGATGGCAATGATCTGGGAGGTGAGAACAGTTTCCAGATGGATGAAGTGCTATCCTGAGGTGGTCTGGGGAGCCTGACTCTAGTGCTGACACAGAGAACATGGTGCAAAAAGTTTGTGCTTTTTCCATGGAGGTGCTAGGAGAGCCACAGGAGGAGCTGCAAAAATTACAGAACTTTTCCGAATTCCCTTTTCTTGGCTTATCTCCATGGCAAGGGGTCTTCTTTTGGAAGACCACAGCAAAGCTCTGGAGAGGATGTGGCAATGCTGTCTAATGTCAGGGCTGAGGTGGGTGTAGAGCCCTCAGCTTAGAGGAGGTAACTGGTTGCATCTTGTGGACCAGGGGAGGAGGCAAATTGGCTGGAGAGAGCTGCTTCACAGATTTATGATTTTACATAGCACCATAATGCGTAATGTACGAAAAGATAAATATTTTCCATTCAGCAACATCTTGCTGTATTTTCATCTAACTCTATAATTTTAATTATAAAGTGAACATAACCTGTATCAAATTATGATTTTGTTAACATATTGAATGAGGACAAGAAAAATAAATACCAGATTTTATACTGTACAGGCACATGAAGGTATAGTAAAAAAATCTGGTTTCCTTGACCACATTGTCATAATATGCATATATAACTGCTTATTGAATCCAGGCTGTGTAGACAACAGAAAGAACACTGGCTCCATACCATCACAATGCATGCCCACAACAAAGAGGAGGAAAGAACAGGCTCTTTCATTGTGTGTTTCTAAGTATTACCAACATAAGGGCTAAAAACTACCTCTGTCTGAAGTGTATCTATACACCCATGCATAAGTTATTAACTGGGCTCCCTCAGCACAGTTGCTGAAAATATTAATATATTCAAATTATATTCTAGCTACTGCAAAAACAGTAGATCAGACAAATGTATTAAAATCTCTTCAGACAAAAGGAGTCATGTTATTTATAAAGTTCCTCCCCCTTCCCCCCCTCCCTGCCCTTACTGGAACACAAACCTGCATTGTATAGAGTACACGAGAATGCAAGATGATCCTTAGATGTCAAAATGTGGCTTAAAGTTTGAATGTAATCATAAAACAGTGACTCCAACGCTTGCCATAAACAAATTGTCACTGGCATTATGTAACTTGGACTATTCACAAAGTATAAAAGATGGGAAGAATAAAAGGTGGCTGCCAAACACCATGGGCCAAATCCGAAGGTTGTGCCAAATTGCGCCAGTGGGCTGGGAACTGCAAACCCAGCGTGGAATTCGGATTTACACTCCTCGGTTCTTGGGCTGCTCAGAGTGAGATTAAGGCTATTTTTTATTCAGTTTGTCAGTACGGCAGCAAAGCAGCAACCAGTGGCTTCTGCAGCCCCCCCTGCTCGCTCTTAGTGGGAGATGGGAAAGTGGGATAAAAGTTTCCTAATTGCCACAGGACCCGGTTTTGTACAGAGTGGATTTCTGGGCTGCAAGCGGGCACAGTCAGCCACCAGCAATGCAGCCTGGAAAGGGAAAGATCACTCTCAAATCTGGTGGTCTTGAATTTTTCATGTTAATGTTCTGTAGGGTGCTGCCTCTTTGGGCTGAGACCCTGCCCTCTGCCCAAACTCCTCCTGAAAACTGATTAATGAGGGAAGACCATTCACCAAGGCAGAAGGTCTTGTTTGTGAACAACAACCAATCATTCATGGATATTTTACTTCAGTCCAGGCTTTAGGAGTAAAATATATCTGATAATACGTGTACTGCACAGATTTAAATTGCAGCTAATGGTTTTGTTAATGCCCCTTATCAAGGACAGCAACCAAACTAGGTGGTTGCCCACTGCCCCTTTTCCCCCACCCTTCCTTTAAAAAGTAAAATGACATTTTTTCCCCCAGCCTGAAATAATTGCTGAAGCAGAGATACTGGTTTAACTCATTATGAATTATTAGTGGAAAAGTGGGTCTCAGAAGTATGTTACATCTGAAATATTTTTCGTCACTTGAACATGTGCCGTCCAGAACTGGCCCTGTTCTACCAGGCACTGGGAACAAACACTTCGCATTCACAGATGCTCCTAATTTGGTGTGGTTTGGAGTGTAATTTAGATCAAACGCATCCATGTAAATGAGTCAGGGTTTCTTAATTAGGTGCCTCTAAAGAAAAAACTTGGACCACATCAGTAGGTGTGGGTGTGGTGCCCACAGTACTGGAATCTTTCTATAGACGAAGCTGAGTTTTGTTCAGGCATACTGTAGGTTTTTCTTTCCTTTTTCATTTTTTTCTTTTTTTTTTTTCTAAAGCACAATAATAAATCTGCAGATGGCATAGACATAAAGACGCTACTTCAGAGGAGCTGTCTAAAACACTGTCTCTTTGGCAAATGCCTTAAAGTAGGTCATTCTGCTGTGATTTAGGTTTATATTTCATTGCCAGCTTTTTGTTCCCATTACAAGTAGGGTGCATTCCAGTCCACAGATTTGCTCTTTTTTATTTTTTTTTTTTTGAGATTGGTTTTTATTTACAAGAATTTGTAGATCCTCATAAGAAAATGGCCAATACCCTGTCAGAAGTAGTAATCATGCACTTGACCACAAAAAGAGATGTATGAAGGTGATAACCTGTAAATATTGGAATGTAAAGTACCATTCTCTGGAAGGAAAAATTGTATTGATTCTCTTAACATGGTGATTGAAATGATTGTTGCATCTTTCGCTGTGTGTGAAAAAGGATTTGATCTAATGTCATTCCAGAACCCTCACAGAGCAGGGCCATCCACAGCCCTAGTTGTTCAGGTATTTGCTTTTGCTTTTCATATATTTGCCACTGAAAACATGTATTTTATAGCTTATTTAAAAAAAAAAAAAAAATCAGGGTCTATTTTCCCATCAAAGTGCTGGGGGATTTACGTGCCAAACTCTCACTAGCCTTAATGAATTACCTGCATAAATACCCTTTCAATCAATAGTAGAATAGATCCTATTGTGTTATATTAATTATTTTGCACAGAGAGCTGACATTTTGGCCTTAAAGCCTTTTTTTTGTTTTGTTTTTTAAATTCCAATGAATATCTGAGAAACTTCAAGCAAATTATTTATTTCATAACCTTAATTCTGAGAAAAATCACATACCTTTAGGCACAAAAATGAAAAGCATTGCAATTTACCCTTTGATGACCTGGTCCTGGACATTTGTGTGTTAGGGCCCGATCTCCCCAAACAGCAAAAGAAAAAAAGGGGGAAAGAACCGTTGTAATGAATTGAACATTCCTAATTTTGGCCAACAAAAAACCGCTTGCGCTGGAAAGAACACTAACCCCAAGCAATATTAAGAGGTTACAAAATCACATAAATTAACTCCGCCGGTGATATTTTGCTGAAGCTGATGCGAGTGCAAACCAGAAGCAGGATTCTCACGTGGTCCTGATTAACTGGAGAGTCCTCAGCAGTAAGCAGCCCTCCCTGCGATGTGCTGGCCAGATGCACACGTACACCCACAGCACATGGATGAGCCTTCAAAGGCTTGGGGGGCTCGCCTGGGGGACTGGGGAGCAAGGGAAGAGTGGAAGTGAGAAGTGTTGGCTGTGTCGCGGTGGGAAAGTGCCTTACCCTCTCCGTTCTTCACTTTCTTTATCTACACAACTAGGATAATAAAACTTACTGACCTGAAAAGGAAGTTAGGAGATTTAATTAATGTTTGAAAAGCTTTTTTGAGATCGTTTGATATTGAGTAATGTGGGATGAACAATAGGAGCTCTCGGAAACAGGGCCTCTATCTATCAGGATTTGTGTACTGCACTCAGCACAATGGTGCCGTGCAGCCACAGAGTCAACTGTGTCATAAATATTTAAATTAAAACTATGTTAATTATTTTTATCATTCTGTTATTTGCTGATACACCAGTTCAGTACTTGGTAGCATTGAAGAGTACTGAGTGCAATTATTTGCCTGACTGTTATGAAAATCAGGATTTATATTTTTAAATACAGTGGTGGAAATAGGAAGTAGATGGAAGCAAGGGGTGAAAATGTGGTTTTAATTACTCATCATTCTTCTCGTTAAAAGCACTAAGCTGTAAGGTATTCTTTGGGGAAGAACTAAACTTTGTAAACTTTCTTATTCCTCAAAAAGCAGCATTTGCCATGACTGCAAAACCCTTGGTAGCAGGTCACCCCGACCCCAAAAAGTACAAAATCAAAATGCACAAAAATGCTTCTGAGAGACTGGATTTTTTTTTTTTTTGCCTTTAACCCAAAATCTACTATTACTCCTGTCCTGTGCACACTTGTGCCTGGTGCTCATTTTCTTGTGTCCACTAATTCCAAAAGGGTGAGTTTAGTAGACTGTCAAGTGCTTAACAGAGAGAAAAAGAGTTTAATTCTTCTCCTTCCCCCAAAATGAGCCCCGGGAAGCTGTGGTAAATGGGATGAGCGTTGGCATTGCTCCAGCTCCTTTGTAAAACTCTTCCATAGCTGAAACTGAGTAAAGCACGTGCACAAAAGCACATCTCAGTATACATTTGCCCTTCTCAAGTTAAAAGAGGATTAAATCATTTCATATAAGTCTTAAAATGCCAGTCAGGGATACCTGAGTCTTTTATACAATTGGTCAGTCCACCTACTTACTCCTCTGGTGCAAGAGGGTGTTTCTCCTCCTCACATTTCCAGTTGCTGCTCCTAAAGCTTGCAGGAGAACAGCTAAACTTTTCTCCCTGCTGCTGTCCCATGGCTGAAAACCAAAAGCTGCTCATGAGTTGCCTGACTGTAAAGAAAGGTCTTGATTCAGGAAATAATTTCAACAAATAGTCTTTCTTGTACCTTCATTTAAGCGCTTCTACACCTTCCTGAATTTGAGCATTTTTTCCTGAAGGAAAACTTAAGTACCTGTTCCACATTTTGGGTTGTAGGTCTTCCACAGGTCCACTGAGTTTTCCCAAATAGAATTTTTTTGTATAATCCTTCCATTCTGGGGATTGCTTTTGGTTTTCAGTAGCTTTTACCTTTATTATTATTATTATTATTTTATTTAATAGAAAACTTGCACAGTTCTTAGTGTAATCTGTTCTTTTGCTGTGTGAGAAAAGGGTTCTCCTGAGCCTACATTTGATACATGAGCCTGCCCGAAAACTGCTGATATGACACGTAGTTTAGCAAATGAAAATCACATATGTTTGCTACATCTTTCCTCCACCAACTCTGGAGGAAAAAAAAAAAAAAGTTTTCAGACGTCCCCTGCTTAGCATTACTACATGTTGTACTTTAGCTTCATTTTCTGGTTTTCCCTCAGAATTCTGGGTACTGCTGCTGGACTTGTCATCACATTGTCATCGTGTCCTGGTGTGCGGGCTGCTGTGGGCTGCTGGCTATGCATGGCTTTGCTCGTTTTCTTTTTTTTCTTAGTTTTTAATAGGTAGAAATAAGTTTATTTAGTTGTATATAAACATATATACAAAAACCTTTGCTTTTCATTAAGTAGCTGCCACGAGTTGTGAGGTTTGAGGTGGGGGGCTGTTCCTCCTCCCTCCTGTTTGTCAGGGTTGGATGTTTTTTCCTGGTCACAGACCTATGAATGTGGAGGAAGTTTGGTTTTTTTGTCAAAACAGCTGAAGATGAATGCCTATGACTTTTTTTTTAGATAATATACTAATATCAGTGGGTTTGTCTTAGATAAATAGTTCTACTCTTGATGAGGAGCATATTTTCAGTCAAATCGATGCAAACAGTAGTAAAAATGAAGAATTTGGGCAGAGGGGGAAGGCAATCAGGAAGAAAATCATCATTCTCCCTCTGAAAGGGCAGAAAGCCTGGATGGCACCTGAAAATTCCTTGCCACGCTATGTAGAGTATGGGAAAAATGGAGCAAAATAAATGGAGTTTCTTGGATTCAAAGGTGAATTAAAAGGAATCAGCTCCTGCCCGGGCAAGGCAGCCAGATAGGGCACATTAACAGATCCACGTGATAAACCAAGAGGCAACTGCAGAGCTCCCCAGACAACTTGCCTGAAGTGGCTGCCAAGGAGGCAGATGCTGCTGCTGGAAGAATCTCTTCCACAGTTGGGCATCTGGGTTCCGCGCTTCCACGTAAGGGAGAGGGATGGGAGCATCGGGCTGGCCCCTGCCTTCCCCTTTAATTATTTCAACATCCCTTTTATGGTTTTGTAAATAACACACATTATCCTGCCTTTGTGCGGGGAAATCAGGAGCAAGAGAGGGGTTTTGTCTCTAACACATCCCCTTGCAGGGGTGTCCACACGGACGGGCACAGCCAGACTGGAGCTTGGCTGCCCTGTGCTCCAGCCTGGTCAGATGTGACACAGCTCAGGTCTGGGAGTCGCAGAGCTGCCTTGTGGTGGCACGGAGCTCAACCTAATAAGCAGAGCAGGCTGAGATTCATTAATTTAACATTAATAAGCACAGCTTATTAGCTCAGGCACAGTGCTGTATAATGCAGGCACACGGCTTCTGGAGCAGAGCAGCGTTCGCCCTCGCCAGCGCAGTGCTGAGGACCCAGCCAGGGTGTTCCTCTTCCCTGCTGCATTTTTCATAAGGGAGAAAAGAGAAGTTTTGTGGTCACTGGAGAAGTGTCCGTGCAAATAAAAATCCCCTCCAGGTTTTTAGATTGTATTGCTGGCTTATGACGAGACTTCAAGTCATTCAAACTTCTCGTGCCTCAGTTTCCCAATGGGTGTGTAACAGCTGCCTCAAGGTGTTGTGGTGAAAACAGGTCATAAAATACTATAAAGAGTGAAATTCTCCCTCTGCCTCACTTCTATTACAATTCTTTGAGTAAATTACTGGGTACAAATAATGGTTTCACAGATAAGGATTTGTTGTGCTTAGTTCATGTTTGTGCAGAGAGTCAAGACAAGGTTTCTGCATCATTTGATGTCCTGTGTGCACCCAAAAAATGGGACCAGAAAGGTGCATCAGTTTTATCTGATACCTGTGATTTGCTCACTTTTTTTGGGAGTAAAAGTCACATGTGAGTAAGGAAGAGGAAAGAGAGGAGATTCGTGGAACTGGTGTATGGGACAGAAATATATGGGCTGTACAGAGCAAGCAAATATTCTCTAAACAGGCTCAAGTAGAACAGGCTGTTTTCTGTAGCTCTTTATTCTGGAAAATCCCTACTCAGGTTGGGTTTTGTTTCTTTCCTGTGTAAAGTCTACTTGTTTGGTTTGCTCATCTTTGGGAAGAAGCATGAATAGCCTAATAGTAGTTATGCTCAATTATTTCCAGCATGAGTCCTGATAAAACAATTCCTTGTTGAATTAGACTGACAAGAGCTATGTGATATGTCTGTTCAGCCCCACATTTTGTCTATTCTGCTTTTAAGTAGAAGAGATTTCACGGAAAGATGAGCAGGGACGTCAGTGGGTTGTGGTTTTTCCTGTCGAATGCAAAAAACTTAAAAGAACAGGTACTGCAGCCCCAAGCTTTGCCTTTAATCCACCTCCTGTGGGCTTCGTACACTGCACTATGACTTCTCGCAGCTTCAGAGAGCTTGGTTTAAGAGAGATATATGGCATGGGTGTTAATCCCTGCTGCCAGGCCTTTCTTACAGACTCTCTCATCACCTGCTTTGTCTGGGTTTCTAAGGAGGACCCTTCTGAAGTGCATTTCTCATTGTTATTTCTGCTTGATCTGGCCCTGCTCCTGCAGACTGGATTGCTGCAGAATGGCTTGGGATGAGGCAAAGGTTGGATTCTTGTGCTGAGTGTCAGTGAGACAGATGCTCTCACATGTTGTAAAGAAGTCACAGGCTTAAACAACCCCTTGGTCCAGGTCTGTATAGCCCTGTTCTGTCTGACAGGAAAGAAAGGAGAAGGAGAAGGGTAGGAGAAAGAGGAGAATGCCGTGGAAACAGCATAGCTGCAATCCGTCATCTTCTCCCCATCAGAACCCCCTTAAAACCAGTTCAACCCTGGGCAAGAACAGCCATCGCTACCAGAAAATACAGAAACTGCAGTAATATGCCTCAAATAAAGCCAGTTTCTACATTTTTCCAGCTAATCAGAAACTTATGAAACTCCTGTGATTCATCCTGAGAAAAGCCTGTGATCAAAGGGAGTGATGCAAGTCTGTGCTGAGGGACATGGGCACCCCTCTTCTGAAGAGTGTCCCCAAAATTAATATAATTCTACATTTTGTAACCTCTGCAAACTAGTTGTGTTTCCTAGACTGATTCAAACAAATGCACATTGTCTATATTTGCATAATATAAGCATCACATCATTACTAAAAATGTAAGTACACTACTTCATTCTTATTTATGGAGCCATGAGGTCATTCAGACTGACCCCTGCCTTTAACATTATCAAGTTCAAGAGAACACACGTGTTTTATTTGTTTGGGGGATTTTTTGTGCTTTCAATATCTATTCTAGTGTTGCTTCCATATCAATGGAGCAAAGCTTATGGAATAGCCCTATCTTTTCCTGAGGATGTGTTTGAGGCAGAGAAGATGATTGACCTTCTTCAGAGAGACTCAGACAATTGCTTCCCTAATGCTTAAACCCCCAAATGGCTCCATGGTCACATCCTCCTGCCTTCCATCACTCTGTGCCACTGTGTCGCCTCGGTGTACCTCTGCATTATGAACTATGGGTATTTTATTTCCCATATTTTAGTGGTTTTATTTTTTCCTTTTATTTTCTTTTCTCCAGAAAACCACCAGTGTCGGTCCAGTTTTGCCAGTTATTCTACACATCCCCAGCAGGAAACAATTGCTGTCCCAAATAGATTATGCTCTAAAAAGCCAAGGCAGACAAAGGAAGCATTATCATCATTTTGTAAACAAGGAACCAAGGCACAGGGAGATTAAATGATTTACCCAAGGTCACCCAGAACATCCGGTCAAAGCCAAGAACTGAACCCACGTCTCCTGAGTCTCAATCAAGTGATTTAACTATGAGATCAAAGACTTATTGTGTCTACCTGATATCTCTCCCCTAAGACATGGCAACAAAACTTTTTCAGGTTAAGATCAATGCCACACAGAGTGCAGTAAATTTTGTATATGGCATATCTGTGCTGACAGCGTGTACCCACTCCTTGCACTCAGGTTCTTCCCAGGAAATTATATTTCCCTTATTATTCTTCCATTGACAGTAATAAATTATCATCCTTCTCTAGATAACCTGCTGAAGGAGAGAATGTGTGCACACAGTACATCAAATGAACACACAGAAAACTGTTTTTCTGCAAGGCCAAACTCAGTCATTTTATGGACTGCTTAAAATCCTTCCATGCTTAATGAAATGGGGACATTCCCACAACTGTGTGGACTTCATTTTGCCATTTCAGCTGGAAGCTGCAAAACAAGATAAAGGATCTACATCTCTTACATGCACATGCCAAGAAATGATCACCATAAAGGCATCATTCATTATAAGCTCAGAGTGGTCTTTGATTTGGAGCCTTTATCACTCCCTCAGTGGGGTCAGTATATCATTCCTGGGATGAAATATTCCTCTGTGCCTCGATGGGGCCCAGATCCTGATGTCCCTTCAGTTTTAGGCGTAGTTTGGCTGAAAAGTGACTGTAGAAAATGGCACGGGTAGTGCCAACAGCAAGGAGGAACAGGATCACAGGACCCTGCCCTTCACGTGCCCCTATCCTGAGGTCCCCCTGGTCACCCTGCAGGTCAGACAGCTGCAGTGGGTGCCTGAGTGAGCCGTGTGAGCTGTGTTCACTCTTACTGTTAATGCCATGAAGCATCAGAAGAAAACCTGAGGTGAACGTGACACCCTGGCTTGATTTTTTGGGTTGACTTCTCTTGCAAACACAGCTCAATGAGTGTGGATGATGCCTTACGTTTTAACTTTTATATGTTTCAAGTTCTGCATTCCCAGTGTGTAACTCTGCAGTGTCCTGCAGCCTGTGAGCTGCTGCTCTCTCATGCTGAGACAGACAGAACAAAGCCTCTCCAGGCTGCTCTCCAAGGACACCCAGCCCGTCCTAGGCCCAAAATGTGTAACCCAGCATCTTGAGAAGGGGGGCAAGCTGAGGGGAAATTCCATCATTAGCTAAAGTTTAATTGGTGAAATTGGGTTGAGATGCAAATGGACCAAAGCTATAAAAGTGTGAAGAACTCGTGACTCGGGGTCCATCTTGGGTGCAGCCTTTGGCCTGCCCAGGGTGTGCCTCTGAAGGCCTTTCAAATAGATATCCACCTTTATGCCCTTACTGCTGTCCAGTCTCTGTTTCTAGGTTGGCCTCTTTAGGCATCATGGAAACCACAGGGGAACAATAACGGGGAACCTCACAGGGTTGTTTTTCTGCCTCAGTGGTATCTCAGCAACATTAGTAGAGCAAAGATGCACTTCCAAATATCTCCTCAGCGTTTCCTAGGTGTTCTGTGTTGTCACAAGCTCCTTGTGAGGGATAAGAGCACGTGCTGAGTTTTCTTGAGTGATGTTATTTCTGACCTCGACATAGCCCAAGATCAGTACAGGTGATTAAACAACAGGGATCTCAGTGTTGAAAACATTATCATCCAAAAGGCCATTCCTGGAGAAATTCCATCAAACTGGGTGAATGGAATCTGGAACATGTTGCATTTGCCCAATTCAGTGCACCTGTAACATGTTAATCCTGATGTTTTTAACTGCATTGAATTGTCTTGCTTTCTATTAGAAGAAAAAATTGGGATTTTGCTTAGGCCTTCTGATTTCTTGTGCAAGAATACGATATACATAGATACCATAAATTGTGCTTAGTTTTGCCAAAGAATGTAATTATCTTTGTTATTTTGGATGACACTTCCAATAGGATTAGGACACCACATACTGATTCCTTTCAAAATTATTGATCTGTCAGTACCACAGTTCTACTTACTTCTGTAGATGTTCAAAAAGGACTTTCATCGTGTCGTAGTTGGGTCTAGGGAGCTTCTTTACCAGGCTTCTTATGGATTTGACACGAGTGGCATTGTCCTGGATTTCTAAGAAAGAAAAAAAAAAAGGAGAAAATGATCACTTGAGTGCCAAATTAGGCCATTGCTTTGCACAGTGCTGTAGCTGGTACCTTACAAGAAAAGGCATCACGAATATGTAGTTAAAACCAGAATGTTTCATACCTTCTTTCACCTTAAGAGAGAACAAGAGTATTTTACAAAGATTAAAAATTCTCTGTTACTTTCAAGAAAGCATTTTCTGGTTTACAGAAAAATATTTTTTTACTTTTAATTTATTTTATTAGACTGCTCGACCATCTTCCTGAGATAAAATACCTCCAAGAAGTAAGAGACCCACATCTTAGATGGAATCCTCTTTTGGACTTATGTTTTTCCAGTGGTGCAGCTTCAGCAATGGATGCACTTCCCAGGTAATCCTTGTTGCCTTTTTTTTCTCATCATAATTAAATCCAGTATATTCATGAATGGCTGTCCTTAACACCCCATCATGTTTTGAAATATGAAAAGATTTCCTATTGTTTTTAGTAGTCCTTCCTGGTGAACAATTATTTCGAGAAACTATTCCACTGTAACTATTTTCTCATACCTGTAACATCCCACAACTGGAATTTCTGCAGGAAAAAAAATTGTATTTCAAACTTACGATTAGTCGTAAAGAATTAGTAGAAAAAAATGCAACACTAAGTGTTTTAATCTCTCCTTTGAGGTGATAAGAACATTTCTATCCTTTCTGTTAAGGTATACCTTCCTGTTTTACCATGATTCATAGCTTTGTGGGAAAGGTTTGGCTGATATTTTCATAGATTTGTCTAAGATGTTGCAACTAAAGCAAAGTCATGTACAACTGTGCTTTCATTTAGGAACAGATTAGATAAGGTACCAGTAGGTCTGACGTAGGGAAAACATCTTGCATGTTACATGCCCTAGATAACCTGAGAACACTTTTCTGATCTTATCATCTATGATTTAATTATCACCTATCATTCTTCGTATATGTTCCTCTTTAATATTCATATTACCCCAGCACTCAGAGATCTCAATCAGGATTAAATCCCAGTTGCAGTAGGTGCTGCATAAGCATACGTGGTGATTAGTGCCTTGATTTAAAGGTTTCACCAAAAAAAAAAAAA